>VXCM01003645.1:0-44511 GCA_014773175.1 Lucifuga dentata | reverse complement strand
GGGGGCACATGTTAATCAGTGGGTCATCTATTAGTAAAGACCCAGAGATCATTGTGTTGCAGCACTCCACCCACCCGCCATCCACCCCCAACTGTGCCAGGGAAACAGAGCTTGTAACCTGAGAGAACCCACTGCCTGCCACCCAGCACCAGTCTGAGAAACCCAACACAGCCAGCTTGATGGCACCTCAGATCATCTGTGACCAGCTGCAGGTACGACTGAGAGACAAAACCAGAGGAGAATCAGCAGGGAGACAATGAGGATTACAGAGTTCATCATCTGGGTGGGTTTATTTTAGGATGGGTCAGTTCTGATGCATTGTGGGGGAATGGCAGAATTAAGAAATCCACTCAAATGAACACCCAAACTTGAGAAGACTCCATATGGACTCAAGTCTTCATGTTTTTTTTTTTTTTTTTNTTTTTTTTTTTTTTTTTGTGTTTGTTTTGGTTTTTTTTAGGTAAAAATAATTTGATAATTTGAATGCCAAATCATCACATACAGGAAGAAAGTCAAAAATAGACCAAATTGTGAGATACTGGTATAAAATTACATGAAACAGGAAGATTTTGTTTTAAAAAGAAAAATAAAATAATAAAATACAGCAAAATCTTTATCATGCATCTTATAATAAAATCAATGAACATTTGAATAGCCATGATGAGTGATTAGTATTGTGGATGAAAAACATTTCTGTGCATTAATGAAACACTGCACTGGAGATCATCAGAGACCTCTAACAGAACAGGGTTTGATGGAAAATATTAACAGTCATATGCACTCAACATGAATGAGCTATACTGAAGTTTTCATTAAAGAACGCACTCCTGCTAAAAGCTTTGCTATGGAACATACTGCAGCCAGCAGTGATTGATCATAACTCACAGCAGACAGCCCCTGAGTCTAATGTGGAGCCTCAGGGCATCATAATGCCTTAAAAGGCCACAGCGGCACAGGTCACCTGACCACCCTGCTCAGTGTGGACCAATCAGACAAGTGGAGAACAGCTTTGGCATTACGTCATGGAGGCCCACAGCTTCTCTTGACCAACGCACTGCGGATAAAGCAGAAGCTCTAAATATTTCATTGAGGAGCTCAGATTGCTGGACTTCTGGAGGTCAGGGCTGCGAAGAGATAGCCTCTTCCTCTCCTCCCTCAGTCTCCTCCTCTTCCTCCGCCTCTGATGCAGAAGAAGATGAAGTAGGTTGGAAATGGAAGGAGTCCTTTTATGGCCAAAAGAGTCTGCTGTGAATAAGGAGGCCTGAAATGAAGCACACAGAGGGGTCAGTCATGTCTTCTCAGATGATCAGCACAGAGGAGATAGACTGCATCAAACTATGTTATGCAGAATCCTATTGCTTGGTTTGTAGGCCCACAAGCATCTGTTGATCACCTGATTGACATTTCTGGTCAGGCTGAAGACCCTGATCTGATCTGGACACGTTGCAGCTTGTGGCCTGACACAGGATGTACAGTAAAAGACAAACAGAACAGTGTATGTGTGTGTACAGGACAAAATACACAAAAGACTGAGATATGACATGGAGCAGTGATGATTCATCTAAGCATCTGAGAAATATAACTGGAGAGTGATTTTATGTCTCAGTATTGCTGTCAGAATGAAGAGGAAGCAGATTGTTGCGTGACAGAATCCATTTTTGAGAGAAGAGATTAAACAGCCGTATGTCACAGCATTTATTTGTCCTTCTATGATTGTACACAGGGGCTTGAATTCAGGATAGAAGATGACGTGGCGCCCTCATCTGTGTCACTGGTGAAATTGCATCTATCAGAGTATGACACACAACAAAATACAATGCCCTCTCAGTATGTAAGATTTATGCAGTGCTAGATAAACCTCAGCAGAAATTTGATGGGTTGCACCTGTTATATTGGCGTGAACTGAGCCAAGAGCTTTGCTGCACATTGCAACAGGGACTGTATCGACTTACACAAAAAACCTTTACAATATTTAATATGAAATAAAATATCAAATATCTGCTCTACGTCTTCACCCACCAGGTACCAGAGATGTGACCTATGTGTCTTGGATGGCTGCAGACACTCATCACCACCATTTCACACTCAAAGGCCTGGGTATGAACCTCATTCTCGAGTTTCACAGTACTCACAGGGATCATGCCAGACAGGGGCCCATATTGTACAAGCTGAGACATGGAGGAGGAGAGTCCTGACAGGAAAGTAAGGCGACACTGACACCCTGTTGAGCTGCTGTAGCTAGTGCAGGAGAGGCTTAGAAGGATTAAAATGATACTGTCCCATTTAGCTCAGAAACTGACCATTAAATCATGAATGATATCAATAATCAATAATTTGCTGGCAATCTGATAAGCCATGGAAACAATCATAGGCTGCTTAGGGCATTTAAAATTGAATTTAACTGTACTCCTTCTATGCTGGTGCATTCAAGGACTTCACGAAACAACAGTCATCAGCAAAAGAGGAAAACCATCGACCTCATTTATACACATTGAATGTTTTATTAAAAAAGAAGTTATAACAGTTTATTTTATACACAACTATTTATGAGGTTATAAGCCTGTTAATAGAGAGCATTTGTCTTCTTGACAAGCATGCCCACTGCACAATGCAAAGAAAAAAAACAACAGAAAGAGGGCAAAGAGGGCGATAAAAATGAGACCAAGGACAGACTTCAAACAAAAAAAAAAAAAATCTTTTGACTTTTTAACCTTCGAGTATCACACACTAAGTACCAAATACATAGTTTCTATATAAACGCTGCCATTTTCCATGCTGTGTGTGCGCCTGCTAAAACCCCTAGTGGCATTAATAGGCCAGCACTGGGCACAAATCCACACGAGCACAAAGACAGAGTAGGAAGTGTGCACCAAGTGAGCCTCAACTTCACACCAGAAGCATGCAAGTGCACAAGGAGATACAGCCAACACACAGGGGAGGTGATACTACAGGATTAGGGTGCTGGCTCTCAAGACGTCCTCTTTATAGACTGATAATGGACCAGGACATTTAGTCATCTGAGGCCCTGCAGCCTTTCTGCAGCCAGCAGGGTGTTTGTGGGAGTGTGTGAGTAAGCTTGTACGTTCTCTGAAGGTTTACAGTCAGACGGGAAGGGAACAATCAACCCCAGATCGTGCAACACGTTAACACTAACTGTTTGGAGTCACTGTTTAAAACTGTGGGTAGTTAAGACATGATTTTCTGTGAATCATGTGGTTTTTGGAACAGAAGAGGAAGAGGAGGAGAGAAAGTAAATGGAAATGCAATGAAAGCACAAATAAACATCTTTTTCCTACTTTAAAACTAACAGAATTAAAGCATTTCATTCACTGGTCTGTGGACATTTCTGTAGTCCTCAAGTCAACGACAAACTAAAATACAAAGGCAAAAATTGTTTTGTCAGTAAGTCTGAGGAGTGAAGAAAGAACAAGATGAAAAGATCAATTGGCCAACATGTTTTCCACAGAACCAGGCCACAGCTCGGTGTATCATCCATTTATTGCCCAGCAGATGCATAATGCTGAAAAAACCCTATGATTTAACCCAAACACAAAAGTCCTGTTTTGGAAAGAGACAAAAAATATCATTAATTCCCTGTTGCACCACTGCATCCTAAGCAAATGTGCTGTTTTATTACATTTTTCAACTTGGATATATTTTCAGCACTCATGTACAATACTGCACAAATGTAAAGTAAAGCAAGAGTTCCAATGTGAATTAAAAAAAAAAAAAAAAANTTAAAAAAAAAAAAAAAAACATTAAAGCAATCTTCTTGGTCTGACAATTTAGGTAAACCACAATTTACACATTTTTTGTATAACAGTGGCGCTTGGTGGTTAAGATTAAAAATAAACACGTTTCTCTTTAATGAATAAATACATATTTATAGGCAGCTCAGGGAAAAGCACAAGCCAACTGTGAGGCAGGGAATCCTTCTGTGTGAGTAGATGTGGATCACAAACGTCCACTTTGGATGCATGTTAAACATTCGCGTAGCATTACACTGCAGAGAAACACGTCTAAAATCACAAAAGTTAGAAATAATTGACTTTCTCCCTGCACTAATTAAAAATGCTGCACCCTGCTGGAAACGACACCCAAATTAACATCCAAACCTCCCTGGAGCTGGATGAGACAAATGATTATCCCATAGCTTTAAACAAACTCTTCAGTTAAAAACAAACTAAGGAAGGGTCTCCGCTCGGAAGCTCGAGCCAAACATGGCGGTAACACGGAATCTGATTCCGTTTGAACTTGTCTTTAGAGAAAATCCAATTTACTGTAAGGGGGATGAACCACATGTTTAATTTCTGTACATTTAGCTCTATCAGGCTCACTATAGGTCAAAGGTCACCCTAGTTTGAAAACACTCACTCATCTGTACAACTCAGAATCTGCAAGAGGACAAGCAGGCGTGTCTATGGAGTTTCTCACATACGTATATCACACGCTAACTAAAAATCAGACGATCAATGAATGCTGTATCTGATAATTATACCAAACTACCTAAAGTCTATCTGTAACACAGTCATATATCATGTGTTGTTTAGTTGAAGTCACCAACCAGCAAAACTAACTATCCTGACATGTCAAAATCACAGCTCAATGCATATCAGCATGATTTTTATCCTTTCCTGTTAATCGTTATGCAAGATACAACCAATCTCCTGTATTTCAAACCTAGCTCAAAAAAAGCTCAATCCTCCTCAGCCCTGATAATCTGCAACAGAGAAATTCTGATGTCAAACCCCAGCTTCTATGAGATCAATTCACAGGAAGAAGGGAAGAAAGGTAGGATGAGTAAAAACAATGTGCTTTTCTGTTTTCTTTACACCTTCATGGCTTTTTGGAGACATGGTTTTAGGGGCTTCTTCCTGTTTGTGATGAGGCACAGAAGAGGGAGTTACGATCAGAGGTGATACGATGATTCTCAAGTACGGTTCAGCTTTGAATCTCACTTCGGATCCAAAATCTGCCACAAAGCAACCAGTGATTCTTACTTTAATGGATGAACTGCCATTTAGCCTCAACGAGCAACAATCGGTCAGTGTTTAGGATTCAACAATGAGCTTCACAAGGCTACAGAGAGAGGTGTCTTGCCACTGTACAAGGTAGATGGTGTACACAAAAAAAAAAAAAAAAAAAAAATCCAAACGTGTTGACCCCACCATCGGGCGGAAAGTGAGAAGCACAAGAAATGAAGAAGGAAAAAAGCTAAATCAAAGCTGTGATTGTGATCTCTTTCCATGTATTTGGACTTAAACACTGTAACCAGTCTCACTGAATTCAAAATGAATGACAGTCAAATCTGTACATATGAAGTTCTAAGTGTGGTATGGTAATGCATATCACAGGTCAGACCAGTATGAAAGGCCACCTCTACACTAACCTGAATCTAACTTCAGAAATACTTTTCATCTTCATACGCTGGCGCTCCAGATGCCACCACTTCTGGGGTTGTTATTCAGTTTCATATGAATAATGTTTCAGATCTCGGCTAGTTATTATCGACAACTCTACTGGGAAAAAACTGAGAAGAATGTTGAATTATGAAATCCACCTCTGGTCTATTTTAGGTTCCTGTCATATGGAGTGATTCTGCTGAGAATCTACACAAAAGCCTGATACTGGAGCCACTTCTTACTTAATGCTGTAACACAGTTTATGCAACCAGTCATCCAAAAATCAACCCTGAAACCACCAAAAACATGTCTTCTTCACCACTCTAATCAAACATACTACTTAACTACTTAAGATATGGCCAAGGTAACATCCAAAGTGTATGAGAAAGGTATATTTTACATAATATTCCTTTACACTTTTATATTTGACATGTTTCATCACAAGCTGAGCAATTAATATGTTGAAACAGACATGCTTTTGCAGCATTTAGGGTTCATTTTTTTGAGTCATGATGGAGAACTGGAGAAGCTCAGAAATTAACACCTAAAGTAACTAAAACAAAACAAAACAAAACAATCGGTTTTATGATATAGTGGAAAACAACAAAAAAAAAAGGGTTGAGTTGAAAATGTGAATTTATACTTTGGAAAGCAAAAATCTGAGTAAAAACAAAACTGAGATGTTCACGGAGAGACTTTGTGCTGCTACATGAACACGCACGCACACACACACACACACACACACACACACACACACACACACACACACACCTTAAATCACAGAGATGATGGGCAAAGAGTGAGAAAGCAATCGCAATCTCTGTGTAGGGAGAAAGAGCTACAGAATGGGAGAGGTGTCTGTCATACACACCAAGGCTAGATATCCATAAAAATCCTTGTTTAGTAGTAATAATAATAAAAAAATCAACTTGTTTAAATATGAATATTATAAGTCTGCTTTCTTGTGGTTAGGAAATCAAATATAGTCTCTGTGGGGGTTAAAGGAGGAGGTGGGTAGGGGGGAGCCCCTCCTATCACTACAACTCCATGTCCTGGGCCTCATCTTCTGAGAAATCAGACATGGAGCTTTCAGATGAAGAGTCGCCAGCCCCCTCTTCCTGCTCCTTCAGAGCCTCCTCTGTTGCATATTTCTGGATGTACTCTGTGGAGGGACAGACGACAGATTACAACCTTTTATTAGATAATTTGTCAAAACATCTGGTTGTGCTGTGAAGGATTCTGCAGAACGCGGGTCAAGCGGGACCTTTGATTTTCTGTTTGTACTCCTCCGGTCGGTGAAGGTACATGGCAGCTGCGTCTCCGTTCAGGGGGTCGATGGGGTTTGGGTAAGCCAGCAGCTGCGGCAGGAACGACTCAAAGATGTTGGTCAGATCTGGGAAAAGACGAGGAAAGCATGATCAGTCACAAGTACAAGTCACAGTCTGAGGTAGATTAATCTGAGAAATGCTCAACTAACATTTTGCACCAACTGTGTTAATCTGCCATGTGAAAGCTTTTTACAGAGCACCGCTGAGCTCATAATCAATTTACACAGATGTCAGTGAGGGAAGAACTTATACGATCAAAGATGTAGGATCCAGACTGAAAATGTCAAATCCTCAGTCCAACAGCCTCAAAGACGCTCAATCAACTGCACTACTCCCTCTCACCAGCTCTCTGCTAGCAGGCCTCACTTTCTCTCCCGGGTCGCAGGGAAAAACATGCAGTTCTGCTCTCATCTCCTAGGTGTCACTGTTGGCTCCATATAAGTTGGGAAAACAGGCACTTCCCTTTTGTCCATTGTATTATGGTGTTTAGATGATTTAATCTGTCGTGTTTGTTCTTGCTCTCTGCAGAGACAATGCCTGGCTGATTGGCCTGTTCTGTCCAGTTAGAAACAAAATCTGCTGTATTCTAATCAGAATCAATCAATCCATTCTAAACCTAATCAGCCAGAGCTAAAACAGCAAAAGGCTCCCTCGACAACATAAAGGATACATCTGTTTAAAAAAAAAAAAAAATCTATTACTTGAATTAGAATCCCTCTCATTCACACCAGCACGGCCATGAAAATAAATGGAGAGGGACGCTGAAACATCTGTCAGGGATATTACCATAAAGCCATTTATAATGCTGAACAGATATCTCAGTCGTGTGGAGGGGGTGTAATGAGAAATTAATGGGGGCTTGTACGATGGGAAGGGCACGGGGACGTAGCGAGCAGCAGAAAGACACGCACGGTGACAGGGAGAAGAGTGACTGGGCGAGAACGGGTGAGGCAACTCACTGCTATTGAGAGTGCGTGAGGGTGCCTGTTTCTGGACTGACAGACAGTAAATCATTGCGGGTGTAGGTGCGACTGTTTCCTGACCTTGCTGGCTCAGGGTATTACCTCATTATCATTCATGTCTCCCCTCGGTAAGTAGATTAGGGATACTACTGCACCAGTGGCTAATGCCGCCGCACTTGCAGTTGAGGGGCCGGCGGTCACCTTTTTTTGGTGCCAATGTCCGTGTGTCAAGTTCTTCACGCATAATCACACTGACCCCGATGAGGAAACTCAATATGGGCACAAATACACAGCAGAGCCACTCACCGTAAAGGGCTGTCCATGTCTGGTTGATGACATCTAAGCACACTGTCCCTGACCTGGGAAAGAAAACAGAGTGAATGTGTGTGGGTTGGGATCATGCAACCCAAAACAAAACTCCCACCGAGCTTAATCATCACCTCTCTTACATTGTATCAATTAAAAAAAAAAGGAAACATTAGAAACTTCACAGAGCTATGATGTGCTGCGGAGCTGCTGGATTGGATTGCGTTCGATTACAAATGCAGTTAATAATCTGGCAATAGTGTAACTGGAGATGCTGTGTTTTTGTTGTGCGCTCTCAAGTGGACTGTGACCTGGCAGCAGTGACAACATCCAGTCAACGCCACACATTCACACATCAAGGTCAGGTATGTTTCAGAACATTTGATTTTGAAAGATTAGGGGATTTGCCAAAATAACAGGAAGACTAAAATACCGTTTTATGTTTTGGAAAAATGGCTGGCAGTAATGCAACATGTATAGAAGTTGTATTTATTGAGATCAAACTCGCAAAATCACCAGTGTGCTCCTTTAAGGGTGACATAAGGACAAGCAACTGGTCTTATTAGTGTTGAGGACCAAGGTTCCACACTAAAATGCAATAATTTTTCCTTTCATCAAAAATACGTAGACTTCAAATATAGACTGTGATCAACTTACGCTTCATCAATGTTGGGATGAAAAATCTTGTTCATGAATCCTGTAAAAGGAAAGTTAAAGATGAAACGGTGAAAATGTCGAGGAACCCAAAAAAGTGCTTTTCCTGCAATCCTGAATGGAGGCGGAGCGCGTACCTATTGATGGCGATTTGAAAGGGTATTTGTCGGGAAGATCTACTCGCACCTTCCACACGCCTCCTTCATACGGCGCTGGATACGAGGAGACAGACAAAGACAACACACCCTTGAGGACAGAGCTTTCATTCCTTTAAACATCATATTCCATCCTTTATGCTCTCCATGGGGATCTGGGCGCTGAAGGATTGGATCGGTTTTCTACGCGCTTTTCTTCACGGCTCGGCAACACAACAAAGGGANCGCTGAAGGATTGGATCGGTTTTCTACGCGCTTTTCTTCACGGCTCGGCAACACAACAAAGGGAGGGCCGCACTAGAAACGACTCACACACATCTCACACGCCTCCCTCCACGGTTATCTTTTGTTTTATGCTGTAATGTATTTCAGCTCAGGGACAATCAGAATTCTTTAGTCCCAAATCAGTCCGTACAATATAATATACTCACATCAAAGGGGAAGAGAATGGGACCGAGTGTGTGTTTGTGTGTAACAAGACCCCTCATGTGCTATAATGAAACTGTCAAAGCATCATACACACAAACACGCACTTCTTCTCTTTATCGATAAGTAGCAGTAGTGTTGGTGTTACAGACGTTGTGGACAGCATTAAAAAAAGAAGCGTTTCCTGTGGAGGAGGCTATTCTCTTCATCCAAACTCCCCCAAAGCCCGGCTCCTCTCTGCTTTATGCTTTGTGCCCTTGAGCCTGGTTTCAATCTATTTTACTCTCCTTGCCTGCCTCTTCATGTTCCAAACAGGGGGATGACTGAGCTTCCTCTGCTGGCTTCCCCTCAGGCCGAAACTCTCCGTCACGTCATGTTCTGCTGCCCATTTGACTGAGCTCTCCTATGTTCAGACTGTCACTTTTTTTCTTTTTTAATTAATATGAAAATTGTTTTATTAACAGATCCAAAATTAAAATGTTTGATCAGGGAACAACATCCATAATTTAAAGTGAAAGACAAATAAACAGTCCTTATTTTGAGTCATGTGTGTGAAACTTGTTAAATGGGTCATGACAAACAAAATCTGCCTTGAATCACAAAAGAAAAGCACTTACTTCCTTGTGGTCCAAAAAACTTGACTACAAATTCATTGAGTCCACTGAGGATGGTGACTTCATGCTTGCTCTCAATGCTGGAAGGCTGTTAAGGATGATGGCTGATTCTCGTGACCACACACACTAACAGACATGCAAGATCACGGGTAAGATTTGGCGTCACAAATTAGCATCTCTAAAATGACCCACCTGCCTTTGTTTTCAGCCGAACACACTGTCACATGCTTTGTTACGAGGAAGACAAAGACAAGAGCAGACTCTGACCTCTACGCTCTCCCATCTCATTCATTCATTTCATGCAGAGTTATTAATACTAAAGAGAGAAATGATAGCTTCTGACAGATAATAAAAACTAATCAGTGCAGGGAAATTGCACTTGGATTCTCTTCTGACCCCTGTTCTTCTGCAGAATGTTCTGGAGCCTCACCAGTTTGTCACTTTTGTACACTTGACAACTGGCAACACAACAAAGAATGAAAAGGTTTGAGAGGAAAAGCAGGGAAAACAAATCTCTGCATTAACATGTTCTCTTACCTATTACCTAAATAGCAATTGGCTCTGCGAGAACAGAACAGAAAGTAAAGTATGTGATGAAGAAGTGAACATATTGTCCACCTGCTTCACATGTCCACATTTCCTCCCTCTCCCAAAATCCTAATAAACAAAAGTTCCAATCTGTAAAGGGAATGCACAGCAGAGGGAGGGGAGCAGACAATGGATCATTTTCACCCATGAAAATGATCCATTGTCTGGATTTAAAGTTTACACACATATACCCAGCATGCCACATCAGAATAAAAACACTTGAGCAAAATTTAAGGGCAGGAGGCAATTTTAGCATAGAATCCCTCACAATCTGAGACACTAAATCAATCAGCACATAATATTCACCTGATTATTCATACTAAAAATGATGACGTTTCTGTACTATCATATTAATTATATATTAGTGGAAACAACCTTGAATTGGATGTTGCATTGATCAAGATGCAGGATTTAGTGTGTGTGAGCAACTGAATGTGCAGATGCTCCACAGTCATCTGTGGCGCGAGTGAGTAATAACACCACACTCGCTCATGACACAGATTCCCAACATATTCCAATGGGATGCAAGGATCTTGGGACTCTGAAAATAAAACGACTGTCTGACCCATCTATTTAACTTGTCACCATCTATTTTCACATGATTGTCTTCCAAAGACAAAACATATGAAGAGGGTTAGGATTAGAAAAAAAAAAAAAAAAATCTTCGAAACGTCTGCCATAGGAGACATGTACCTGGTGAGAGAGGGAATAAACGCTTTATAGTTTCTTCTGTTCCTGTCCAGTTTGATAAAAGCTACTCCACTTACATACATAATTACAATAAGAACATCAGGCAAATTAAGAGTATTTGTACCTGGAATAAAATATGTGAATATGCTGTGATCATTCTCGATTCCCACTCTAATATATAAAAATGCTTAAGAGAGGTATGAACAGATAAAAGAAGTAAGAAAATAAAAAATAAAGGCGAGAGACCACGACAAAATCAATCTCCAAATGAGAGCGACAGACTGAGCACATTAGAAACAGACAGAACAAGAGATGTGAGGAAAAAAAATCTTTTTTCAATGCCACACAGTAGCAACTGGCTGTCAGTCCTGATTGAGTGTGTATCCCATTAGCAGTAGCACTGACCCCAAAAGGGTTTAATCAAACTGGAGGTTATTTTAAGCGCTGGCTGAATCTGTGAAGGGCAGACTGAATTCCTGGCTTCAGCAAGGAAATGTGTCATGGTCAGAAAAAAAAAAAAAAAAANAAAAAAAAAAAAAAAAAGAAAGAACTTCTGTGTTCTTGAATGAAGAAGCCATTCCGAGGCTCTTTAATATGAAGTCAGAGACCGAATGAATAACCGGCGACACCAGGAGTATCTGACACTCACCTGACGCAAGCTAGCAAAACAAGATTCCAGTGCTTAAAGCGAAGCTCCTCCCATGTCAGACTACATGCGTTATGTTTACATTCTGCAGCTCATCCTGGTCTGCCCTTCATGTAAGGACATCTATGCATTCACCAATGTGTGAGTAAAACATAAGAGCAACAATCTTCTGGACTCTGTATATTATATATTATGGAAGACAGCAGCAAGAGCATCAGCTATAAATGGGGTTGAATCAACAGTGATCCCACTGCAGGTTAATTTACACTGGTCATACTAATCTGGAAACCAGCAAAAAAACTCTGGCCTCACTGTGCCAAAAGAGCCTTTTTTTTTCTTTCATTGAACTTGAAGACCATCGGTACTTATCCAGACACATTTACAGGATATTTAAAGCAGTGTGAGTTCAGTTTCTAAGATCAGCATAAGTAAATGCAAAGGTCAGAGCCTTAGAGCTGCGGAGACATTCTTGTGACTGTAGTGAGCTCACGTGAGAGGAGGGGGAGGTGTTGAAAAAAGCGTTGCACTACTGACTTCTCAGACACAGTTACACTCGCGTGATAATGATCGCTCAGGAAGCATTCACCTGTAAGCAAATCTAAGTGCCGTATGCACTAATAGGTCCATTTGCCATAAAATTGTGTGTGGCCCTACAAAGCACCTTCAAATGAGCAGGTGTAAATTTGCAATGCCAAATGCACACACACACACACACACACACACACACACACAAACACACACAAACATTACAGACAACTTTGAAAGCAATTCTAAAGGCTGGAGTGCAAAAATATGCAATAAGGAACATTTATGGTTGTGGTCTAAACATGTCTTGTTTTTCTTTTGGTTCACTTAGGGCGCTATCCCTGCCTGACCCAGGATCAAATTATCCCTGCCTTACCAACCACTTTCTAAGAAGGGAAAACAAACATGATGTGAAATCATAAACAGAACTCTGTCAAACTATTCTGCCTTTGCTTGAATATTTCCCACTTTGGAGACATAATCTGGCGATAGGAAGGCAATGGTTAATGTCAAGACACTTCCTTCCGCTCTCATCTTTCTTTTAAGGAGAGGGAGGGAAGAGAAAGCCAAAATCATACTCAACCTCATAGCAGGTCAACATAGGGCTAATGGATAAAGACATCGAAAATCCATACAGACCACGATATGACGCAGAAGTAATCTATCGTTTGCTTTGCATATTTCCCTGTTCTGCACTGGAAATGTTACGATTAATCCCAAATGCCAGGAGGAAGACAATTTTTTTTTTTTTTTTTTTTTTAAGAAAAGCAGGTTGAATAAGGCTGCCTAACAAAAGAATTAAATGCGTGACAAGACGACAGAGAGCAAAAGAAACATGGAAAGAGTGATATGAAAAGAGAGGCAGAAAAATGGTGATGCAGAGATAATAGGAAAGGAGCTGGTGAATGCTGAAGCAGCCTTGCAGGCAGATCTGTGGAATGTGAACGACATCACTCCTGTGGACTGCAGAAAACAGCCGATGATGATGATGATGATGATTTTGCCTGTGTGTCCATGCATGTATGAGTGGATGTCTGTTAGACTGGACTAGAATCAGCGTAGGCAGCGGCTAGCATAAAATAATGTGCTAGTGGCCTGAGGTAAGTACAAGGCAGATACATTTTCATGCACTCTGAGTGGACAAAGAGAGGCAGGGACATGCAAAGGGTTAAAGTCTACAAACTATTTTGCTTTAGAAACAAGGCAAATATTTAGGCTGCCTCTTGCCAGTAGGGAATGCCATATTTCTTAGAAAAGTGAAATATCTTGTGCATTAGGCCAAATTCACAGTGAGCAGTTCACTCTCATCATGTTTGCCTATTCCGTGTGGCTCTGGATTGATAGATTACGTGGCAAAAGAGGCAGTTATAACACACAGAGGTGCCAGATGATGTAAATTTGGTGCTAACGGCAAGAGAAACACTGGAAATCACTGTCTAACCCAGTGCGCCTGCCTTTAGAGATGAGGAACTCAGGCAGCAACCTCTCATGCTTTCTCTTTCACACACAAATCGTAGCCACCAAGTACAATCAAAGGCCTTGCAGATAAAGGCAGGATATATAACAGCTGACCTCAGGGTGTAAGCAATGAGTAAGTTTCCTCCACCAAGACTCACACAAACACAGACTACCAAAGGAAACACACACAACCGTGTGTTTTGCCTGCAGGAGATGCAGAGAAGGCTTACATTTGAGACAGCGTGATCCATTATCCAAGAAGTAGAAAGAGGAAGGCTACATCTAAAATACAAAAATGGAGCGGGCAGCAAAGTGGAACCAACACTGTACCACCAACATGGTTTCATTATTCTTCCTCTCATGATAGGCTCAATGCCCACACTTTGATACAGAGCCTTGTTCAAAGAGAGAGACAGGAAAAAATTCATTTTAGGCATTCGTTTTGTTTTGTGCATCCATTGTATGACATAAGAAAGTTTCGGCCAGCATATACCTTTACCAGAACAGGTGTGTAGGACATATATTCTGATGCAGGTGTAGCCTGTGGTTAAGTGTATCTGCCTAGTGGCATCGTGCATCAAGCCAAGCAGGTACGACCTCGCCTTCACTCAGAGGTCTGAGGACAGAGGCAATAAGAAGTGACTGACTGAGAAGCTTCCAAAGCAAAAGCGGCTTTAGTTTGCAAATAATGTGACTAAACCAAAAATAATGACAGAAATCCGCTTCCTCATCCTAACCCATTGATCGTGTCCGACCGACGCGTTTCTGACTCCAAGCGCTCAGCAACCGCTGCACGCATCATCCCAGAGCAACAGACAGGCAGAACTTCAACCATCTCAATGCAAATCAAACACTCTTCTCCCTTGTAGTCTCACCAGCCACCTCACTCACCCATTCCAATGCTCTCTCTCTCTCTATCTATAGAGTCTAACAACACTCCCCACCTTTTACCTTTTTATTGCTCAGTATGTCCAGGTTACACTACATGTTTTAATGGGAGTTTGAAGCCTGAAGCCTCAAGTTTAATAATGATTTATGCATGCAGACAGTGGTTCAGCTATTGATAAATTGTTAAATATTATGAAAATGTTAAATATTTAGAACAAAAGATGGTATAAAACTGCAGCATGCAGGGATCAAAGAAGTCTCATAGAAGATGCAGAGAATGAGTACTATGAACACAAAAGCTGTAACAGCAACAGCAGCATGTCAGCTACTGATTTCCAAAAATCCACATGAATAAATGTGGAAGTGCTCATTAATTTGGGTAAAACTGAGAAGTAACTAATTAGCAAGTCTGCTTGACAGAATTCAAAGTGCACACGTGTCATCTTGCTGTTTGCGTACGGATGGCCACAGAGAGTACAAGAGATGTGTAACAGTAAAATGGAGTTTAAATGCATATTTGTTTAACTGATTTGGGAATTGAACCTTCACTGTACTCATTCAGAAGTTAATGCTATGCAGTTATTCGCGCACCCACATCTGACATGGACAAGCTCTCTAGGAGCCACCATTCCCCAATCTAGTTCCTTCCCTTCAGTGTAAAGTCTGGTTGTTCTAAGCGCTCCTATGAGGCGATAAAGTCCTGAATATCCATGCCTGGCCTGATGATAAGTGAATGCAGGTGGACTGGTAGGACAGTAACAAGCCTACAGTTCTTGGCCGGCTATTTTCTCACTTCCCCTTTTTCCTGTCCACATCTCACAGAGGAGCGTGTGAGCTCTTCTCTTTTCTCCCTCTAACTGTGGAGCTCTGCTCAGTAGGGTTTTAACAGGTCAAACACAAATGTAGCACAAGTGGCTGTTCTATGTGGCATCAAAAAATGAAATGGCCATAAACAGCCTGATCTTTCAAAGACTGAGCTAACAGAGTCCTTATACGACTCCAGGTTACTAAGACTGAAGCAGAACTTTGCAGATTACATTATGCAAAACAATGCCTGTTTTGTCGTGATCCACAATCTCATAAAGAGATCAGGTGCTTTTAGAACATGTAAGAATCAAGTCTATATTTGATAAATACGACATAAGGTCCATTAACTCCATTGATTACTGACAGGTAATTGGCTGCATATGTGACAAACTTTAACCTTGAACAAAACAGGCCTGTGATCCTTATGTTTTTCTTTTACTTTGCCAACTAACATTCCATCGTGATCTATCCCAGGAAACCCAGACATTCAAAAAAACAACCAACCAAAGCAAAAGGAATATAAAAACTGTAAAAGTTATTTGACATTTTTGGATATGAAGTCAGACTTGTTTGTTTTCTACATGCTGTATTTTTTTTAGTCTTAGGTCAAATGGTCAAATTCAGAAATACTTGTAATACTTGTGGTCAATAAACTAAAGTTGCTTGAGCCTGAGAACTCTGCCACTGTTTTTTTTTTTTTTTTTTTAAACCTTAACCTGCACTCAGCTTGGTGCAAAATCGGTAGTTTATGCGGAAGTCTATTGTATGGTCAAAATATAGTATTTTATTGTGCTGAGACTTGTAAAAACCTGCTAATTTCTTCTACTCTACCAACCACTTCGACAGGTTCTGTTTTACGAGTGAAAGAGTTCAGTGATTAGTATGGAGAACTAACCATTGTATGAAGTCAAGTAGAGAACTTTCCTGCTCTGATCTCATCTTCTTATCAGCTGCTTTCCCAACATTCATCCAGGCAAAAACAACAAAACACTGCAGAAGAATAAATGTGTGTTTAACATTAACAGGATGCACTTTGGACGGGTCACACGTTTGCATTTATTTCAGAAAAACAAAGCATCAAAGTATGCCTCTTTACAGTACCGACGACGATGTTGGAAAATGCTGAATTAAAACTCCCGACTATTCAACATCTTAAGTGCTGTGTTATGGAGGAGAGTGTGTGAATACTGATGGAGCACTTGATGCCAGTGTGTGTGTGTGGCTGATGAAAAAGAAAACCCTCACAACAGGTTTTACATATCAATGGACATATGGCCCCCAAGGCCTAACTCACCAAAATCCAAAAGTAAATGTCTTTTAGCTGTTAAGTATGGTGCTCGCTGGGTGGTGAGTGGTAAGTAAATAACTCTGTAAATGCCTCATTTTTTAGTTCTCATTTTAAAATTAAAGATTTGCATCTAAAATGTTAATGCGTGGAGAATTATATGGTCTGTAATGACATTGTAATATTAATCAGTTATTTTGCAAAGCTGCAGTAATGTAAAAATAGACAAGTAGCCTAATATGTTTAACTTGTGTGCACTTTACCCATTCTCCTTCATAATGTTGACAAGACCACATTTCTTAGCTTGTCTACAGATGAGTAATCACAGACACTATACACTCCTGAGGCACACACACCTTAGAGTAAGCCTTCTCAACAAACACTATAGTAACAGCTTTGAAAATGCAGATCAATATCTTCACAATCCATGATTTTTATTCCATTTAATCCAATATAAAGACATGCTTTTTACACTTCCTGTAGGGGCAAAAACAATGAAACAATAAAATACCCAACTTGATGCTTCACAAATAACCCAAAATATCAAAGTCATCTTGCAATGCAGATTTTGTTTCCACTAGTCGCAGGCCTCCATGTAGCGTGCTAGCTAATGGCTACCTCCCTGGATGGGAGCTGGAGCAGTACAGTGCTGCACAGGGTGAGTTCTTTGTCTTCTCTAGTGAAAGATGAGAGCCCACCCACTGCAATCAAAATGAATCCTTCAACTGCTCCTCCTTTCAACTCTTCACTAAATCAACAGTCGATTTACAGCAATAGCAGTGAGTCTGTGTGTGTGTCTTGTGTGTGCATATACACACACCCAGACAAGATCGTTAATGATCACGAAACTGAGCCAGAGCAGGAGAAATAATGGCCTGAATCTGAGGCAACTGTCTAATGAGCAAATCTCCAAACTGACAAAACGACAAGATTTGCTGTCTGATGTAAGGAGAAAACAAGTTGTGAAAACTGCCATTACTGTAAGTTCGGCATTCGAAAAACCCAGGATTTGAGTATAATGTGAAACAGACAGCTGCTTTTATCAGCTTGATACAGGCGAGAGACAGATGCATATCACCAGCCATGTGCAGGGCTTGTACAGGGTGTGGATTAGAAGTGTAGGTTATACACTCTTGATAAAGCCTCTATGGATTCATACACAGGCTGCTAGCTGAAATAATGTGATAAACCCAAAATTAAATTATAGAAAATAAATTTCACACAAACAGATCCAGAGTCATTGGCCCATATACTTTATCAATGAGTGACCAAACATGTATCTGGCCCATCAGCACTCCTTCGATTTTCTACATAAATGCAGCCGTGCACGTGAGTGACAGAGGCAGGTTGAGCTCCCTGGTGTGAGAGAGAGAGAGAGAGAGAGAGAGAGAAAAAAATCATGCGAAACAAAGAGAGGAACTTCACTCCATCTGTTTTTCTAAGAGGACTCGGCCATGCGTGCAGGAAGCTTTGCTGTTTGCACTGTGGGATTAAGCGCAAGGGCCTCAAATCTCCTACTGTCAGAGACGCCTTGCTCCTGTACCCTAAAAAAACACAACTGTCAATCAAAGTGGGGCCCCTCGACTAGTCTCACCTTCAATTGCTCAATTTTTTTTAATACTTATTCATAGACAAGAAAAAAAAAGGTAGGAATTGTGTTAGACGTTAAATCACATTTGAAACATGCACAGCACAAACACAAAGAATCAGATATGCATAAAGAGACAGAAAAGTTAAAAGGAAGATTTTGAAGCTTTCAGAATATCAGACATAGACGACATAGACGACTGAGCCTATACAAAGCGGATGCAATCTCTCTGGAGACAAATCAGGCATGGAGATGAAAGCAGCTGTTAATGTATCTGGATGTAATATGAGAGAATCGTGTAATTTCTCACCAGTATAACCATAAACAAATTACATATTTAAATGAGGGGGCAAAGATGAACAATGTGAATTTGCATGACAACATTTCTGCCATTTAAAGGCTTTTTCAGGAGCTGAAGACACCATGAATACCTTAGTTTAGTCTTTATGCTTTCATATTATAACTGGTTAAGTACATACAGTAGGTGGGCAAATCCCCACATAGTCTAAGTCAGTGTTTGAGCTTCTTACTACAGATTAAATATTAACCTTGAACCACAATGAACATGGACTACAAAGTGATATCTGGGATTTATGGGTCAAGGGTATGGTCAATACCAACCAAAGCAAAGCCAAGTAAAGACAGAAAAAAAAACAATTGCAGAGTCCCATCCAAACCATATATTGCTCCAATGTGGTCAATTAAACTGAATATCTATTTTGTATTTTCTGTTGACCATGAAGCATTTACAGCTATAAACTATTTTTCCTAAAAAAAAAAAAAAGAAATGGTACCATGACTAGCATCTGTAAATTTCAAGTACTTCTCTTTATCTACCACTATGAAGTCATTTCTATTATGCCACAGTGACAAAGCATATTCATTTGTGCTGCTGCAGCATCAGACCAGAGCTTTCCCCGTCCTCATCACATGTTCATCATGCTCCCATTCAATCAGCTCTCAGGCAGAAAACTGCTGGCTACTTCCCTCAGTCAACTGTATGGAGTTGGTTCAGTCCTGCAATAAGGTCAAGGGGCTCCTGTAAATGGGAAACACAAAAGACTCCACTGCTGATGCTGTCCGGATGTCATGCTACAAGGACACAATGGGACCAAAATGCCAAGCGGAGAGGATAAAGCTCAGGATTGCTATTCTACTCTGTGGGGGTGGAGGGCTGGGCNGGGGCAGTCAAAAAAAGAGCAGAGAGAAGGCAGACCCCTGCCCCTACAAATCCACCTCCTGATGGTGGATGGCTGAATAAAATCAGCCTGAGATTCAAGTGCTGCTTCAATAGTCACTTTTAGCAAAGAGGGATTCGGTGAAAAAAAAAATCTGAATAGGCAAAGTCACCTAGCATAAAGATGACAGACAGAACATAGGTGACAAAGACCAAAGACTTCTGCGAAAAAAGGATTAAGACACCTAAAATCTTCAGACCCACGCTACACTTAATGAAAGAAATTGCCTCAACAATGACAAAAGAAGGCTATGCTTCAATAGTGGGCTTTTCGTATGTGACAAGCAATAATACATGAAAAATTTGATAACCTATTGCCTCAGAAACACTTCACACAAAACACATTTAGACATAAATGTCTTACATTCTTCAGGCTGACAAATACAATATTTGTGTAAGTTAACTCTCAATTTTCAAGCTGTTGTGCAGATAATCCCCATTCTCATTTCTATTCTCTTCTTTAAAATCCATAGGTCTCGTTTCAGAAACTGTAAGAGCTTCTGTTAGCATTCACAACAGACTTTGTCTTTTGTAATCTACCTGCACTCAAATTCCAGGATCTTACTGCTCACAAGCATCTGTAAAGTGAGCAGACCAACGATGAATACATGCAAATACCAGCACAACTACCTACACACTACGGGCAGTCTGCCCAACAACAACCTGAATGTAAAGCTCTTTGAAAAGACAGACTCTATTAAGACTCATTTTCGAGAACACCGTGTTCCAAAATTGACTAAACAAGCCAACAGCCTAAAATGAATAAGGGTTTCAGGAGAATAATTTAAAGGCTATTTTTGATTTTAGAACTATAGCCTAGCAAGAGATGGACAATAAACAAGATTGTAGGTTTGCAAAGGGGGAAGTGAGATGCTGAGAGTAAAGGACATACAGACAAGCACAGAACAGTCAGTGTAAGTGGGCACTTAATGCCTCTTATTTCATTATATGGTTAGGAAAGTTCAAACCACTGTCATATAAATAAAGGCATCATACACTTTGTGTACAAGCCAGGCTGCCATCCCTCAGCTTGCCTTAAACCAAGTGATACTAAATGCCAAGGTCATTCTGACATCTATTTTCATGAATTCCCAAACGGCCCTGATCTAGATTCTCAGCTCTGCAGTGGCCACGGCAGATTAATGTGTGAGGGCTCTTGGTGTCAGTCCATAAGAGAGGAGCTACTCCTGTCTGAAAGCCGGTGTGAGTTTCGGGGTTTGGTTACATCAGTGGGGAGATGCAAAATAAGGGAGCACAGAGAGAAGGTTGTTACAGCTGGTTTTGCTCCAGGGACACACACATAAAGAATAAACTGCTGTCCAGACCAGAAACCCCAAGTCCCCCTTACCTCACTCCAACAAGTAGGCCTAGTCAAAAGTGAACTCATACCCTAGGGCCTATGCTATCCAGCTATAGACCTATACACTAACAAGCATGGCTGTCTTCCTCAACACTTGTTCATCACTGCTCACTTGAAGCACACACAGTTCGTTGTATGGAGCTGAGCAGGTGGCACACAGCAAACCTGTTCTCGCCTGTCAGCGAATGAGCTTTGAGAAAAAAGTGGCTTGGTGACCCGACTACCCTCAATACTGCAAGGCTGCTTATGTGTGTGTGTGTGTGNAAAAAGTGGCTTGGTGACCCGACTACCCTCAATACTGCAAGGCTGCTTATGTGTGTGTGTGTGTGTGCGTATGGTGAGAGAGAGAGAGCGAGAGAGATCTGTGTGTTGCAATCCTTAGTAACTCTTGTGCTGTCTGCTCGTCTGTCATGGCTGTCCCAGCCTACATGGAGGTGGAGTTGAGTGAGGGCAGAATAAACTTGCTCAAACAAGCAGTGTTGTCACTGATGAGACATAAAACACAAATGCCTCAGGAAACAGGCCAACGTAAGAGAAATGTATCCTGAAAAGAACTGGCTGAAGCTTCTTTCTCAATATGTATTTCATATGTTGCAGCCACATGCAGCATCACAAGTATGATGTGATTTTCCAGTTCTACATGATCAAATAGAATACTAAGTATTATGAAGTGCAGAAACAGGATTTCATCAGCCAGTTCAGACAAGCCTACATAAACAAAAACAACATATATATATGGTACTTCCTAAAAATCTACTAAAAACCCTCAATTCTTTCCACCATTATGTTGACACTGATGAACCAACTTCCCCTTGTTTTTGGTTTATTTTGGCCAGGCCAATTCTCATCCCATAATTTGACAAAGCATTACTGCCATTCCATCAGCTGTTCTAAGTCCCTCCCTCTTGTGGTTTCTGGCTAGTAACAGGCTACCCAATCATTAAGTTGGCTTCAACTGTGCTGACACAAAACAAAACAACTTTTTCATACTGCTCTTCTAGAATATTACAGGGACTGGAAATATGTGGCTATGGTTCATTTTTAGAGTTTCCTGTGTCAGCCTTCAGTGACCTGAGTGACAAAAACCACCACCAATGTAAAAGTAAACAGTGATGGTACAGAGAACAAACTAGATGGTGGCTAAAAGTTAAGCATTCCACAGTGAAAAGGACTCCACGTTCATGACAACTGCTGTAACACCTCAAAAATAACTGGCATTTAACAATCTAGCTTTACATTTTCAGTACTCTATCTAAAATGAAAGAAGTTACCCCTTCACATGTGCCTGCAGACACTGGAATACAGTGAGACTGCGATCAGGTGGCCATTTTGATGTTGAAATTAAGCAGCAGACTAGCCAGCTACTTTACAATGTAACGTTTCAAGTTTCAAATCCAACAACAGCATTAGAAAGCCTTTAGTGACACTGCAAAGCTAACTGACAAAACGCAACACACACGCCGTTATAACGCCAACGTTTTAATGTGT
Organism: Lucifuga dentata; assembly: GCA_014773175.1. Lineage (NCBI taxonomy): Eukaryota > Metazoa > Chordata > Actinopteri > Ophidiiformes > Bythitidae > Lucifuga > Lucifuga dentata. The sequence continues at coordinate 22,104 of VXCM01003645.1, read as the reverse complement.
AGAACAAAAGGCAGCAGCGTTTTCACTTAACGTTAGCTTTACGTTATGTAAACAAGTTATGCGTTAAAGTGCAAAGGGCCCCGTGTGATTTAACTCCCGTGACAACACTAATATGGACAAAGAAACTAAATTGCCATAATGTCTTTTACATAGTGTACCGCTACCATATCTGTTGGTGGTGCAACAAGATGACAGACATCCCTTGAAAAAGAGAATAGCGTCTGCTCGGCTGTTAGTCATTTTCAACTATAGTCAACAAGCTAGACATTTAAGGCGAATGTTAGAAACATAAAGAGGTGAAAAATGCTGAAGAGTCACGGCATTGATTTGATTAAGCTAGCTAATACAGCTGTCCAGATATACGAAATAGCTAACACTTGGCTTTGCTAGCGAAATATTGTTTACATGAAAACATTGGACATTGACAATGAATGCTCCAACTGTGTTTGGTTACCAAAGAAGATTAGCAAGAAGTTTGATAATATCACGTTTCAAAATGCACCTAGACAAAGATGACAAGAATTCAGTAGAGAGATTGTTGTTTATGTTCTGAAAGGATACAGTTTCACCACGTCGGTATCCATTCGCCTTTTACCCGGACTTGGAGACGACATTTTTGCTATTTCCACCGCAGAACACCAACAAGTAAATAGAAAGCAAGCTCCTCACAAGCTAGACAGTCTAGCAAAGTGTATTATCCGGAAGTTAACATTTGCTTTAAGAAATGTTCACAGCAAAACGTCTTAACGGTTGACCGTCCCTCTGTCCTAACGTTAGACCTCCGCTGCTCACTGCCTCAGCGTTCTGACCATGGTTCTGTCAAGCTGGGATCCCTCCGCCGCTACGTCACAATTCTGCGACGACACGATGCTTTAAATGGACATGTTTGTAGTCTACAGGCAACCTGTTATCTAATAAAATCAGTTGAAAAATCTTCATTATTATCGTACAACTAGCTTATATTTAATAAAGCCAATGGCATACGAGTTTAAATAGTGCACAGTAGTTATCTCGCCGATTCTTTTATTGTCCAATATGCGCCAGTTTTTGCACCTGTAATATAGAGAAATGCATGCTGACCAAACTTGTAGTATCTAGATTTTATTTATTTATTTTTTTTATTTTTTTTTTTGGGGGGGNTTTTTTTTTTTTTTTTTGGGGGGGGAAGGGAGAGAATCAACTTGGGTACATCCATGCTTTATCATGGTTAAATTGGCAGAAGCACATTTAAGTGAAGTTGAAATAATGAGTATCACAGGATACAAACGGGACCTAATCAAGATCAAGAGTGGCCACGGCTAAAAATACACCATCGCCCCATCGACAGGCAAATGGCATCTTTTATAAGAGCAGTGTGTTTTCTTGAAGAATTCTAAGGAACACACACACTCATCTCTCCAAGCCAAACAGATGCATGTGCTATACTGAAAAACAACAAACTATCTGCCATGGGAGAGTGCTGAAAGGGAATACAGCACAGGAAAAAGAATAAATGAGCAGATCCTGAGTCACTTCAATGTAAAATCACTGAGGCACCTTTGCAAACTCATAGCACCGTGTAAGCTGTGATTTACCACAACCTGATCAGTTGAAATGTTGAACAATAAAATTATTTTAAAAACCAATTTCATATTTTTTCAGATGTTTAAAATGTAGCTGGAGTATGAACAGCAGAATGAAACAAACTTTCAGAAAAGCTTTTTATTAAATCCTTTTAGGAGACTGAGATGAAAGCACATAGAAAGGTCTGCATTAGCTATCAAAAGTCAAAAGAAGGCAAAAAGGAAATACAGGCATCCTGAATTTAATTCAAACCATGATAATGGCACATAGTTCTACATTAAAATGCTTACTAACAATTTAATTCAACAGGTTTTACAACTTCTAGTGAAATTCAGTCTCGAAGCAAAAAAATACACACAAAAAGGACTTCCTCACAGTTTTTGTTCATCTGAGGTTAATGTTCAAATGACTCTACCTACATACATTGAAGATAAACATTCCCTTTCCAGTATTGAGCCATTTGGCTTTTTCTCACACTCAGAAGTTCCTCCTCTCTTGTATATAGAATTCTGTTAATAGTTAATGCCTCGCATGTTGACAAAAATCATATGCTGCAGTGACATTTCAGAATTAAAAACCTGAATCCAGTTGACTTGAATCAGTTTTCATACAGCATATGCTGCAATGTGTTCTAGATACTAAGGATTATTTATGAATCCAGATTATGCCAGATCTGTTTTCTCCCTGGTAGTTGCACATCCTAATATTTATATATGTAGCATATTTCACATGCTTTCCACATCCATGCAGACATCATTCACAAAGTTCTTTTTTTCACAGCAAAGACACTTATCCACTTGACTTAAAAAAACCCTGCTCCTCCTGCAACACGTTCAGTGTAAATAGGACTTAAAGGGATGGGAAATGTACATATATTTGACACTCCTGTCACAGGTACTACAGAAGTAACTCTGTACCACAGAAAGAGGGCAAGTCAATTCACAAATTCAGCATTGAAATGCTGTTAGGGAAACAGAGTTTAAATAGATGGTGAGGATACCTGCCACTGACGAAATATGGCAAACACCCTCTCTGACTTGTCATGAGGGCCCTGGAAGAAAATAAAGAAATGTCAGATAATGTTTAAATGTCTAACTATTCAAAAATAGAATATACAATCTGAAATATTATACTTAAATTAGGATGGTACCATTTGGTTGGCTTCGCTGACTAGTCTTTGCTGTGAAATCTAACATCAGAATTCTTGACTCACCTGTGCTGGACTGCCCTTATTGCAATTGTTCTTCATGGGAATGAGGAGGTCCAGAGCAGCCTTCCAGCCCTGCTGATGCATGGCTGAGTCTTTGTCGTGTAAGGGGGTGGCTCCTGGATCCACATTCTCTTTTTCCACAATGATCCAGGGGCACCAGTCTCTGTGCTGAGCAATTGGGTCAAATGAGTTCTTGTGCAGCAGGCCCTCCTGAAATAACAGAGAAGTGGGTCAAAGAAGTTGTCTGTAAAAACGAATGCAAAAACCGTAATGCCGGATCCTCTTTCAAGTTTAACTAGGATTAACATTTAGGGTACAGTGCCTTCTCTTGAAAACAAATGTTCAAACCACTGACAAAAGATTGCCTTAGTGGCCACGTAATGTTGTGCTTTAGGTCATTTATGTCAACTTCCAAGCATAGAGTCACTCGTCATAATAAAATAGTGACCAAGAGGGTGTAAAATAAGCATTCATGTTAGCAATCCTTACAGGACCAATGGCTGGTGACAGGCACAGGCGTTTGGGAGTGTCTTGCGGACTGGCAGTGCCATCAGCCCCTGAACTGTCTCCTTGTCCTCGATTGCGGGTTGCAGACCTCTTGCCTCTAGTCAGTGGACTTGGTAGCTCTTCACTGGGACTGGGTGAGTCTCTGCTGCGGGCACGCAAACTCACAGGTGAGGAGGTGGACTCACCCTTTAAAGCAAAGAGAAGCTAGTAAAAAAATGGTCTGGCAGTTGGAAAGTTTCTAAATGTAATTTAATATGGGCAGCTTGCTTGGTTAATTGTAAAACTTAATTTGCTTAAGGCTTGCCTGGTCAGAGCGAGTGGAGTCCTGGCTCCTCAGCTTCATGCGGCATGGGGTAGCAGGGGTGGATGGGGCAGAGGAAGACTGGTCTACCTGGCCCTCTGGGGTGGCAGGACCTGTTGCTTGAGCAGATGGACTTGGAGTGTTTGATAAGGTATCTCCATTACCTGCTATTCCCTCCATCTGGTGAAAGTTCCACAAGCCCACCTTGCGCATACAGTAGCAGCAAGTCAGGATTGGCAGGTTCATGGCGTGCAGAGCTGGGCTGTGAAGATACAGAGATCCATGGGTCACATACATTCTCGTGCCTCTGAATTGCCTCTTCTGTCTTTTCTTTGTATTTAGTTAGTTTAGTTTATATTTAATAATGCTAATAAACCACCATGAACACATATGACATTGAAAGTTGGCTTCTGTATGCAATTTTAGCCTAGATTATAGCAACATCAAAGGCTTGTACAGGTAACTTGTTACATAAAACCAATAGACTGTATGAGTTGTCGAGCATAACATCGAGTCTCACCTTGCAGCCCAGCCACAGAGAGAAACAATGCATGCAGCCACCTGAACAGCCAAAGGTTCAGAAGATGGAGTCCCACCCCGCCTTTTCTGTTGTTCCTCAATCAGCTGCAGTACAATGCTGATAACATCCTCAGTCAAACACTGTAAGAAAACAACATCAGTTACTATGCACATACATGCATTTCTGAAAGATGAATACCTATACATACACAGTTCTTATTTTTCATATTCAGAATACTGAATCAGTTATATGATCTCCTAGATTGAATCTTTTCCTTCCTGCAATATAAATAATGATGTCTGAAATTTTTTCAGGGAGTATCTTGACAACATTCTGACAGACTATAAGAATCAGATTATTTTACCGTCTCACCATGGATTTTAGCTGCTCTGGCTTCATGGCAGGCAGCTGCTGTGCAAGAAGACAGGCACTCTTGAACCGCTCTAAGAAGGCAGCAAGAAGTGCTGATGGCTCACAGGCTGGAAGCATCCAGAACCGCTCTGAAATACAGCAACTCACACCATGACCACCATGTAGAATGTGTTGAACATAAAACAGTGCAGTTGAAATTAATTAGTCACATTAAAGATATTGCTATTACGCTACACAAAAACTGCTCTTACCAGGACATGGAAAGTCTGGCCAAGGACAAAACTTCTCATGCTGTGTCTGCAGCTGCCTTGATATGTCTGCAATGCGGGATTCATCTATATGAAAGCAGAGCGAGAGAGACGACACGACTGACCTTTAAAGTTTGGCAATAACATCAGCTGAGTACTGCCAAAACAGGGTTTGCCCTGACTTTAACAGTGACCTTTGTGCTGATCAAAAGTATTTTTCTTACATTTTTCGTAGTCTAAAGTTGGTTGTAGTGATGCACAAAGGAAAGCCTGGCAGCTAGAGCACTTGAGCATGTCACAGCCCACATTGATCCAGCCATATCTGGCACATATTAGAGGGGACAGAATGCGGGGCTTGCCGGCCCATTTCAAACAGTGTTCCACTAAGGAAACTTTCACTCAGACACACAATAATATGTTCACATTTATTACTGCTATGGTAAAATTATGTTTATGCATTACTACACCATTTATAAATAACAGAAACACATCACCATCTATCTTTACCATTGAAGGGGTTGTGAACCCTATTACAATGTTTGTTTTTTTTTAAATAGACGATTCAAACAGTGTCAAAATGAATAAAGGATATTGAATAAGATTCCACTCTTGAGAAGAAGGCTTCTTTGTTGGAAGCCTCACAAGGTGCTTGCGTGATGCTTTTTGGTTCCAGAACATTTACATCTCCTGGTCCACTGAAATTCACATAAAGCACAATCACACATTCCCCGTTTTTCTTTTAATATTGGAACAATAATAAAGACATGATCAATCAACTGTGTGCATTGTNCATTCCCCGTTTTTCTTTTAATATTGGAACAATAATAAAGACATGATCAATCAACTGTGTGCATTGTCAGAGCCACGAAGCTTGGCAGGAGTTTGTAGGACAGACCTACTGGCTTGCTATAAGCATATTAATGAACAAAGTAGAAAATGCACAATAATTCTGCAGCAAACTAACACGGTGGAACGTTACGTCCTATGTGCCCCACCCCCTTTATCTATAGCCTATTACGTAACTACAACAAACTTGTAATCCTGCCAAAAAGGTGTGAAAAAAAAATTCAACTTTACGTTTCGCATGCAAATCCTTTTGCTGTTCTTCTAACTCCTACACGCGGAGACTCGTCCATCTTCAAACCACGCTGACTGAAAGCGGCTAAAGTAGCGGAGTTGCTAGCTAACGTCAAGTTGTTCTTCACCTCCATTAAATTTAATATTTCCAATCATATTTATCAGAAATGCACCTGTTAAGTCTGCTGCCTGTTGAAGACACCCCGTCATTAAGAAGTTCACGGATTTTCTCTGGAGAGGATAAAGAAGATTTCTGTTGATGTGAGCTGCCGAGACGATCCCCACGACTACCGCCGAGAGTCGCCATGATCGGCTCTGATGTTAAACTCTACCCCCTGGAAAATAAACCCTGAAAGCAATGGTTCCGCGTTGACGAAACAAGACCACTCAGTTATTATTACATCACAGAGTATTCCATTTCCTATGTAGTGAAAATCAAAATCAAGGTAATGAAAACGAGTCTCAAATCAATCCACTGCACATTACATACAGATTATAAAATTTGTTTTAACATTTTTAGAAATAATACAAACTCTCTCTCACTCACTCAAACACACACACACACTCGACTGCTCACAACATACAGTTCAAATAATGCTGTCTAAAATTCTATATTTCTATAAATTAGACATCACTCTGTTTGTGTTTTTGTGTAACCCAGGGCGCAACGTTTTCATATTTCAGATGAATTACAGGATAAAAAAAACACATTCCCAAAAAACAAAAAACTGTTGTTGTAGACGCCGACACGCTTGGCCCTGCCCATTCCTGGTCGTGCAACATGCTAATAACAAGCCCTCTGATTGGCCAAATCTGTAACGACCGGAGGGTAAAATTTCTGACTGGCCCTAAGTGTCTGAGACGTGAAATGATTTATGTTTTATCGGTACTTTAGAATATTTAGTTTTTATTTGATGTGACGGTGTTCAGGAGTATATCGTAACGGGGGTAGGATGTCGGACGCTGCCGGTGCCCGCACTCCAGAGCAGCTGAATAGATTCGAGAAGCTGACAGGCAGGCCGCCGCACTGCGAGACGCTAGCAGGTCGGAAAACGTTAGCATCATACGCTAACCTCAGATAGCTTTTAACATTTAACGTTATAACGTTCAATCATGTAAATATTACTTTATGAAAACTAGCTGCTCCCACACACAGCTGTCAACCTGTGCAAGATAAGATGTAAAAACTGCCTTTACTACTACTGACATCGATAAGCAAAGGCTCCACCTAGCAGCAATCAAAACACGTTTTCGTTGTCAGTTTGTCAACAAGCATAACCTTTGCTAACATAACTTCAGCTACCAGTTTATTAAGCAATCCAGTACAACAGTCCTGCAACAAATTCTACCTCTGTGAAGCTGATAATACTCAGTTTTCATCGATACCGTGTTAGCGAGATGATTCAAGTCGGTGCTAATATTGTAAAATCTAATATTTGACATTTACATAAACGAGCATTACAAATCTTTAACTACAATGCATTTCAATACAATGCTACCACGAAATACAGCCTCAAAAATTACAGCTGAAGCAACACTTTATTTGGCTGAACATTCACAGAGATAGAATGTATTGCAGGGATAATGTATTGATTGCATTGGATGAACTGACTCCCTTTTTGACAGTTAAGTACATAAGCACAAAGAGTTGATTTGGACTTTGTATTTATTTTCCTGTCTTTGCCTAATGATATTGTATGATTTGAATGTATTCCCAGCCAATCATCAGTGGCAGAGACTTAGATTGCACGGCAGACCTTTTTCTTAGGTTTCTTTAAAAGTTTTACTGCAAGCTTGTTCTCTGTAAACAATACATTTTGGACGTTGAATTAAGCGTTGGCACGTGAACTCAACCAGTCCCAATTACCTGTTTGACCACTTTCTTTATCTAGGACTGAACACTTTCACACATCGTTGTATGTGTATGAGTCAGTTGTAGCTCACTTGTGTGTGGTTAGTGATAACGAGTTACTTTGTCAGTGTACAGTCCAAAATGTACAGGGTTAGTGTTTGCAAAAGAATACAAAATTTAGACCACATCCTTGTATCTAGGGTATACTTGTGTAGGTGCACCTGTCATCATCAGGGTGTGTATGTGTGCACGACAAAGAAAAAGGGAGAGTTCTCTCTATTGCCTCTTGTAATAGTGTGTCTTTGTGCGCTTACAGGCTTGTTTACCTTTTGTTGTTGGTCCAGATTCAAAAGCAGCCATAACAGAGCCTTTAAAAGAGGTTTTCTTGTAATCTCAGTTGATTGAAGTAATTAAAGAAGCCGTCCATGTTCCAGTCTTTCACTTGAACAGTATCTTTTCTTTTCATTCTTTGTTCCTCCTTTCCAGGTCATCGTACCCCTCCAGCCCGCAGTGGGCATCGCTGTGTCGCTGACAACACCAACCTATATGTGTTTGGAGGGTACAACCCCGACTATGATGAGTCCGGTGGCCCAGACAATGAAGACTATCCGCTCTTCAGGGAGCTTTGGCGGTACCACTTTGCTACAGGCTGCTGGCAGCAGATCCACACAGAGGGCTACATGCCAACAGAGCTGGCGTCCATGTCAGGTGAATCATTGTATATCCAGAACATTTTAATATTCAGCTAAGTAAGTGAACTTACTGAGGGCGTATTGCAGCCCAAAATGCTTGGCAAGATGGCTGTGGGGATCATTGATTTAATACTAAGACTCTGAAGGCATTTATGTCTGTTTATTCCCCTTTGGGCTCCTTCAGCTGTTTTGCACGGTAACAACTTGCTGGTGTTTGGCGGCACTGGGATCCCCTTTGGTGAAAATAATGGTAACGATGTTCATGTTTGTAACGTGAAGTACAAAAGGTGGTCGCTGCTCAACTGTCGGGGAAAGAAGCCCAATAGAATCTATGGACAGGTAGGCTCAGAAATCAGGATAAATCTTGTCAACGTTTATTAGATTTTTCCACTTATTAAACTGATTTGATATCTTTCCTGTTCCAGGCAATGGTCATTATAAACGGCTTCCTCTATGTATTTGGGGGGACGACGGGTTATATCTATAGCACAGACCTGCACAGGCTGGACCTGACCACCAGAGAGTGGATCCACCTCAAACCTAACAACCCTCCTGACGACCTGCCTGAGGAACGGTATGGCTCAAGCCTGAATGCAGAGCTTTTCATTCATTCCAGTGTAGAATTTTGCAGATGTGATTTGCTGCTGTGTGTATGTGTGTGTGTGGGGGGGTGTGTGTATCACAGGTACAGGCATGAAATAGCACATGACGGACAGAGGATCTACATTCTGGGAGGAGGAACTTCCTGGACATCTTACCCTCTGGACAAGGTATCATACAACCAAATTTACAGTAACTCAGCATCGAAGTTTTATCCTAACCACATTTTCAAAATGTTTCAAGAGAGAAATCTGAACACATTTTATTGCGTTATTTGCGGCTGGATATTTACTCTAGATACATGCTTACAATCTGGAGACCAATTCCTGGGAGGAGATTTCAACTAAACCTCATGACAAAATAGGTTGGTATGTCACACTGCATGATCTACAGTATCAAGCCTGTTTTTCTGCTGATGTAGACGCTCTGATAAACCTTCCATGGTTTTTCCAGGGTACCCTGCACCGAGGAGGTGTCATAGCTGTGTGCAAATACGAAATGGTGAGAAATCTTTCATTGTTATCAGTTATTAAAATGTACAGTATTTTTTAATCTTGTTGCTTTTATCATAGGTTTATAGACAGCTGTCGGAACAGCAGACGGCAACAATGGCATGCTTGTGAGCAGAATTTTTGTGTTTTTCGTAGATGTATTTATATGTGGCGGATACAACGGGGAGCTGATATTAGCTGATCTGTGGAAAATCAACCTGCAGACTTTCCAGTGGAGTAAACTACCAGCGGTGATGCCTGAGCCTGCGTACTTCCACTGTGCTGCTGTCACTCCGGTTAGTACACCACCACCACTTTTACTCACTTTATGTGTAGTTTAGCAATATTAAGACGACACTGGCTATTTTCAGGTTGTAACAGTCGTTTCTGTTCACAGCAAGTGAATTAATGCAATTTCTAACCAGTGGTAATTTGGTCATTTTCAGGAACAATTTATATAAGCTTTCATTTGTATCGCAAGGTTTTTAACAACTTAAAATCATGCTGTGCAATATTTCCCACAAGGGATGGTGCTATTATTCCAGTTTTCTTCCAAGAACCATGCTAGCTATTTTGCATGTTTGAGCTGAATATATTTAATTTTCATCCATGTAACATTATTGACAATCATTTCCCAAAGATACTACTAGATACATACTACTAGAATGATGAATTAAAAATTTTTTTTCCTATCTTCCAGACCGCCATTGGTTTCATTCTGGTATGCTGTTAAAATCAACTTATTGATACTTGAAACATTCTTGGGATAGGTAATCCATCATCTCAAACAAGACATATATTCAGATTTTTTTTAAGTTACGTAATTTTAGCATTTAAGGCGGAGTGAATGTATGTCTCCACCAGGGAATATAGTCCCAAAAGACAATTTTTCGATAAACACAGTATCCTGTGTTTATTGAAAAATTGAAACGACTGTGACTTCATAAGGCTGTATAACTATTAGCAGGAGAAACATCGATTTTTAAGGTGGGTGTATCGATTGAATATTTGATTTTGAAAGATTAAGAGATTTTGCAAAATATCAGGAAAGCTGAAATAAAGTTTTATCCTTTGCAAAATGGTTGTCAGTAACGTAATGTATGAAAATTGAATAGATTAGGTTCAAACATGCAAAATGACCAGTATGGTCCTTTAAGCCCGTTAATGGAGTTCCTGCCAGAATATCCACTTGAATTTTTGTTTCTCACTCCGCCTGCAGGCCGGCTGCATGTACATCCACGGTGGCGTGGTGAACATCCACGAGAACAAGAGAACTGGCTCTCTGTTTAAGATCTGGCTGGCAGGACCCAGCCTGCTGGAGCTGTGCTGGGAGAGGCTTCTTAAGGCCTTTCCCCACCTGACAACCCTCCCCACCATGCAGCTGCTCAACCTGGGCCTCACGCAGGAACTCATTGAACGCTTGAAATAGGCTGCACAGAAGAGGACGGACAGATGGACAGATCAGTAGATGAGACAGGCTGGGCTGGGAGGAGGTGATGTCTTATAGAGCACACAATCATTTAACGGGGAGGGAGCCCTCTTCTGCCTCTGTCCAGTGTAGCCCCGCCTTAAACCAAAAACAATGGGATGCCTTTTTTTGTTGGTTTTTGTTCTTATGTTTGCATTTACAGCGATGATAAAAAAAACATGGAATGTTTTATGGATTTTACCCAAACAACGATGCCACAATTTTCCCTGACGTATTGCCTTTGAAAGTATGGATTCCCCCCCTTCTCAACCTCCAAACTGTGACTGCTGGAAATACTTAATTTTGCCACATTATGTTTTCAAAGGACTCTGTCATCACCTGTTTTTAAAATCAGCCTTCTTTACCACTTTTAAGAAAAATGTCAGAGGAAATATGCATGTATTTATTTGGCGGACTAAAGGAGTTTCTTGGCGTTTTATCACCAGATATTGCTGTTTGCACTTTGTCTTGCATTTAAAAGAGCCAATAAGAGGCAGAAGTGGGAATACTAATGGTTTTGTCTAAAAGGTGGAGAAGAGACATTTTGCTGTCAGACCCAAAGGACCATACCAATTTTTTTTGCTTCTTTTAGCTATTTACTACAAATCAAGTATGCAGTACTGCTGACCATTTTCTAAAACATGATCTAGTGTTTTAGATTTTGAAATGTTTGTCAAAATTGGATTATCCTTGCTGAATACATGGTGTTCACCATGTTGGATTATCTCTATAACATACTATACATACATGAATAAAAGCAATGGCTGTCTGCAATATGCTTGGAAAATGGTCAGGAGAAATGTGCGTGATTTGTTGAAAAGTGGTTGTGCAAAAAGACTAGGTATCACCTGCATGGTCTTCATTAGTGTGTGATGAAAACTGAAATGCTGTTTTTCCTCTTGAGCCCTCGTGTCCTGTATTTTCTGGAACACTTCGTTTACAGCCTAAAAGAATAACACGATCAAAGCAAGGTGGGTAACTTCAAAATGCATCAGTAATACTTCATTTTAGACAGTAAAACTAATTTAATTTCCATCCTGTGTTGGCTTGTAGCTCTGTAAATCAAACCATGCAGTACATCACTGTGAATTTGGTGCTCTTTAAAATTAATTTAAAATGCTTTAATTCAAATAAAGACTAATTCTGCTCAGACTGTCAGTGATGTGACCGCATCCCCAGCAGCCGGACCGCCGTTCCTCTTTTCCATTCACAGAATTCAGAATGACACATGGAATTAAACTCTTTTATAGTTTGTTTTAACTGCATGAAATGTGCTGTGCAGCCAGTTGTGCTCAAAGGATGATCAGAAATCTGTCAGCTTACATGTTTGCCTGTTAAAGCATTAGTGTTGCACACCCATACAGGTGTTTTCAATTGAAAACGCCTGTATGGGTGTTCAAGCCCTTTAAGTTTTCTTAGGACAACAGACAAGTTTAAATTTTTTATCAGTATGTCAAATAAAAACCACCATGTATTACTATCATTCAAAACTATATTTTACAAATAACAAAGCAGCCTTTTCCTGCACTTCCTAATTTGCACAAGTACAAAAATAAATAGCAGAAACTGACAATTAAATGCAAGTGCAAAAAATGGAAGTAACAGGTTTAAGGAACTTTTTTTTTTTATATGAGAGCCAGTACTGTGAAACCCAGTAAAAGGACACAAAGACCTTTGAGGCTCAAGTTACATTTATCGGAAATGGACAACTCAACTAGAAATCCACTGTGTCATTTAAAATCTAATTTCATTTTTATCTTTGGTAATATCATTACCACCTGAAGATATAATATGAGCATATTACAACAGGTGGCATAAAATCTTAACACCTGTTGTAATACGCTACTACACTAATATTGTGTAGTGGCATACAATTGTGGAACCTGGCGAGCAGATCAACAAGAACGTGGCGAAGGAGCAAAGAAGTAAAGAGCCAAGAGGATCAGGTAGACCACCACTAGAGCTGTACCTGCAGAGAGGACGGAGCGGGTTAGAGGCTACATCATATCCATTTCTGCTGTAAACAAAACGTCCACATCGCGACCTACCCTGAAAGTAATCACATTTTCCATCCATGAAGATGTAGTTGACAAGAATGACGCTGAAGATGCTGGCCCAGAGATGAATGTCACTGAACACGAGCACGAATCCCACGTCCTGGGGAAAAAAAAAAAAAAAAAANGAAAAAAAAAAAAAAAAAATCCACCTCATGACTGACTCAAATGACACAAAAATGTATAATGTGCCCAAAGATGTTCACTGCTGAAGTTTTTCACTTACGTAGAAGGCGTTGAAGAGGATGAGCAGAGGAATCTGAATCATGCAGACTTGCACGGCGATACAACTGCCCACTTCAAGGCTGAAGACAAATATTTCTAAGAGTTAAAATGTTTCAGCTTTCCAATGTTGCATTTCCTGACTCTAAATGTTCTCAAAACTTCAGTTTGTTTGTCCTGACTGAAAATACCTGGAAATTCTACTGAAACAGCTGCATGCACATACTGTACCTCAGGCTGATATTGTTCTGCACTGCAAACTGGATCCCATTTACAATCTCAGGCAGTTCAGGCACCATAGCCAAAACTGTAACACCGATGAAATACTGCAAGAGGGATGGCATTCAGTACAATAACACACTCTGAAATACTCTGAATGACGCTGAGCTCACTTTCCTTAACAGCAGTTTTTATTTCAACGTGTCAGATGTACTGTGGCACCATAAATAAATCTCTTTTTACTCCTCTTTTTTTACCCACAGCAAGTTGGATTCAGTCTATATTTTAAAGTTTTGTGTTGAATTAAAGATTTCCCTCTTCCTTTTTATGGCTGAAACTGTCTCATTAATACATCATCTGTTTAACTTTGAAGAATATTTCCCCTTCTTTTCCCATTGAAGATAAGGTATCTTAGGGTACCTGGGAGATGTAGGAATGCGTCAACATGGGCTCTATGTTCTCTGTGGTGAGGTCGGCGCAGGCAGCCATCAGCAATGTGGCGACAATCAGCACAGCGAGAGCTCTCCACCTGGACCAGTGGACCACATGATAACCTGTCGGTGACACTCAACACCATAAGCTGGAGAACAGGCACTAATTTAAAATGTATGACTCACCTCACTGTCCAGAACAGGGTCTTTACTTATTCATATAGTTCCATTCATCAAAATGTAATATTTAATCAAATCTGATGCACAGTTTACCTTCAGGTAGCGTTCAATGTTGTCATGCACCTTCTGAAGCCATTAACAAAAATATACTATTTTAGCTCACTGCTGGATAAACACTTTCCTTCACTGAATAATGTTGACAGGCAAGCAACATTTCTACTCACTCATGCATAAATAACAACAGCACATGCACACACCATCTCACCGCACACACCTGCTGCAATGTGGCTGCTGGCGTTAATACACCTGTTGGCAGGACGTAGATGCTCAGTTGATGCCTCACCAGTTGGCTGGCAGGCGCTGGCACCCTCTTGTGGGTGCTGACCTTGTGCTTGGCCACCATCACTGATGTGGATGTCGTAAATATGAGAGTGGGTCTTCAGTGTGAAGATGAGGCCGATCAGGTACGCAGCAGGCAGTAACACAGAAATCGTGTACACCAGGGGCCTGGAAAACCACAACCAAATCAAATAATTAGCTAAACAACATTTGAATCCTCTGATGAATTTTGTTGCCCCAAACTGCGTAATGTGTGTAGCAGCAGAACTTACTCGATATGGGAAAGAACCAAATATGGGTGAGCTTCACTCTGTTAAAAAGAAACAAGGGGAAATATAAATTACACAACTTCTCAAAGTTGAGTTTGATATATTCCCTTAAGTAAAACTGAGACATACAAAAACAATACAACATTCATGTTTCCAGCAGAAGCTTCCAAGTTTAGCGTATGTGGGATCTATAAAATTTATTCTCCATGATGTGAGCCTGAATTGCATTGATATAAAAACATTGAGTGTGTGGAGTGAAGAGAGAGAACTGAACACATGAATCACACTGTAATTCTAGACTGCAAATACCCTTTAATGTGTTGTTAAATCTGCAAAACTGGAATGATACAGGGTGCATTCCGAGTTCCTTATTTGATCGTTCCTCGATCCTCGTGTGACCCAGAAACCAATGTGGTCTGCCATCTTTAAGGACGTTCCAAAGCGCTTATTTCTGGTCTGAGGATGGAGGAGCAAGGATTGAGGAGGCGTCATCTGGGAGACATGAGTGAGGAAACGCCAGACCATCCTACACAGAAGTTTGTTACCTGATAGTCACGCCCCTTTACTGGAAGTCTGTTTCTGATTGGACAGATCTGCTACATGCTGATCTGATATACCGACATGCATTTTAATATAAACTCATCATGAGTTTTATGAAACATGCGAACTGAAAAATAATAGCAACATCTCAGGTATAAAATGACTCCGATTATTCGTGTTTAATTTTGTCTGATTGATCATCTGTTTAAAACGACTGGATGTGTGTTCAGTGCAGCTCTGAATGATAAAGAAACATAAAACAATAAAACAACTGTTATATTGTCACAACCAGCCGTAGTGATCTGTTCCAACAAAATCCACTGACATGTTTAATAAAACATCCTGTTTGGAAAAGTTCACTAACACTGATAAACATTTATATTTTAACTCTCTGAGCAGTGAATCACACTTAAAAATGTGATGATCTGTAGATTATAAAGTCACTTTGTTCTGCATGTGGACGTTTGTCAAACTGTTCATGTTTAATTGTTTCAGAGGAGAATATTTCATTATTGTATTATCTTGTAAAAACTAAAACACAGCAGCTCTGAGTGCTCTGACAGCTCATCAGCTGTGTGACATCATCAGTAAATCATATCACTTCAGATGCTTCAGATGCTTGAGGAGCAAGGATGTTTCATATCTCTTAAATCGTTGTTCCTCGACTCCTCTGTCCTCACTTCTTTTCCTCGCATCTTTTCCTTGCGTCTTCAGTGGGCGGGCGTAAGCAAGGAAAAGACGCAAGTGAGGGAAACTTGGAAACGAATAAGGAAGTTGGAATGCACCCACAGTGTTCTCTTATTAGCTCAAGGCCTCTACATGCTGTACAAGACTGCTGAAAAATAGCAGGAAGTGACAGGAGAGTGAGGTGTGGCAGAGTGAGGCGTGACAGCTCACCATGTCATAGTGGCAGTCTTTGCAGATGAAGGGCACGCTGCTGTTGCCTGGAATGTTGGTGCAGCTCTCACACATCAGATTACCAAAAGCCTTTGAGAAGAGTGTGGGAGCAAACACACCTGGGAAAAATATCCCATCATGTGTGTAAATTAAGAGTTGTATGAACCTGTCAGAGCCAGTGTTGGTTTTAAGCATGTAGATTTCATACGTACCTCCTATGGAGATGAAGAGCAAGGCAGAGCTCACCCCTGCTGACCGGCTGTTGAATTGCTGCTCCCTGTGCTTAATGCCCCCGATGATCATACAGATACCCTGAGCACCACACACACATACACACAGTTGATAAGAGGTGAGTGCATGTGAAAAAGGGATTTAGGGCTGCTGTAAGAAAATCAGGTTACATATCTGTTTTGTGTTGTAATATGTGTTCTGTACAAAAAAAAAAAAAAAAAANAAAAAAAAAAAAAAAAAAAACACCAGTAAAGCGATGTGTGTGTCCATCTTTCTTCTCACACACTCACAGGTATGAATAGTATGCACCCCAGCAATGTCCCGGTTAGTGCAGCTTTGACAATCTCCTCATAACACTTGGTGGCAGCACGGTGTCCCTGCAGCAGCGCTGTGATGTAGAACGTCATCTCCGTGATGGAGCCAAAGGTCGCGTTCACCACCACACCCACTGCAAAGTTACTCTGAGCAGAAATGCTACGGGAATATGCACATCATCATCATCATCTTATCTTAAACTCTTTATTCCATAGAAATCTGATTAACAAATTACAGCATTTGTGAGAAGTCCTTTAACCTTTTATCCTCAATGTTTTGCTGGGACAAACATGAACATGCAATGTTCATGTTTGAACAATGCCTGGCAATGCCCATGCCAATATAGTATGAGAGGGGGATAATGGAAGAGATGGCTGCGGCAAACTTGGCCTCTGCACTGAGGTAATGGTTTTCTCTATCTGTGTAGCCAGTGAGCAGAGTGATAAATACCAGGGGAAGCAGGTCTTTAGAAACACACTTAAGGACAACAAACAGATGCACAGTGAACAAGAAAAAAATTATTAAAAAGCACTGTGTGCTGACATAAACTCATTAAACATGGTGGAGAGCTGCAGCGCAAAACGCCAAAAACAGCTGGTTAAAAATCCATCAGGAGGTGGAAAGACTTCATATTATTTATGCAGAACGGGGAAAGTTTTTCCCTTCCTGAAATACATTTTTAATGCAGCAGTGACACTGCAGAGTTTTTGAGCGTGTCTGACTCCCGCTGGTCACTGCAGCTAAGCAATTCTAGAATGCTATGGCACTTAACAAGAGATGATCATGGATGTTTTAGTGGTTTGTTGTTCTGTACTAAGAAAGAACAGAATGTAGTGAAATACATTCAAAGGGTGACACAGCTGAGCTCAGCAGATTTTAGATGAAGAGTCTTTGCTTCTTTCCTACAAGCCTCTAACTTCCGCTTAAATTCAGCATCTAAAAAGGATACTGAGAGCAAAAATGTTGATTCCTTGGACAGTGTATTTGTAGTAATACACATTAAAAGCATAGTAACAGCATAAGACGGCTTTGCTCTCACACCCATGAATCTACAAGACAGAACACACAACACCTCCAGTTACAAATTTACATGTTAATAGTAACAGCCAACCAACAACTTAAATAAATGCAGACATTCCTACTGCTACAGTAATCTATGTCCATTCCTGACAAGAACAAACGGAGCAAAGAGTACTTCAGCTATACGCTACATTAGCTAACAAGGAACCTTGACAAGTAAATATCATTAACCAGTTGGTTTTTGACAGGTGTGACAAGTGAGAAAAAATGCTTTGAAATCGAAAATGACTGATTACCTTTTCCAGTTTGCGGATCTGGACTTCCTCAGGTGCCATGAGGAGGATGGTGCTCAGCGTGCGAGCGTTCATCTTGGCAACAGGAATAGTGAAGACCAGGAGCCAGGAGACCATGCAAACCAGCGTGTGAAGCGCCACCAGCACAGGGAAGCCCAGCACCATCCACAAATAAGTGCTTAAACGAAACTATAGAAGGACGATGGACAGGAACAACAGCAAACAACACATTAAAAACACACGCTAAGGCTTCATAACTCTCACCATAAACACACACACACCATAGCATGCGATATCATTCTGCTATTAATATAATTGCCATTCAAGGACCATACTGGCCATTTTGCATGTTTGAGCCCTAATATATTAAATTTTCATACATGTAACCTTACTGACAATCATTTCCCAAAGCATATTACTGACACGGTGAATTAATTTTTTTTTTCTACCTTCCAGACCGCCATTGGTTTCAGTTCATTCTGGTATGCTATTAAAATCAACTTGTTGATACTCAAACTGTTCTTGGGATGGGTATCATCATCGTGAACAAGACATATATTTGGTTTTTTTTTTGAAGTTATGTAATTTTAGTGTTTAAGTGCAATAAAAAAAGAGCAGAGTGATCTAAAAATGCTTCCGGTATAGTCCTTTAAAATGATTATGTGTGTCTGCATCACCAGAAGATATTAATAAACACTTTATGGCAGTAAGTGAATTGAGTGATTCTGATTTCTTTACCCAGTGACTGGAAGGTTTTTTGGCTTGGAGCTGTGGGACGGGGATCTCGATTGGGATGGGAGAAGATGCTAAAAGGGGGTTGGAGTCTTTATGCCTGATGGGTTCCCCGCTGTCCTCAGTGTCGCCCTCTTCTGTAATTACCTCACAGTTTGGGAGCCTCGTGCCACATTTTCTCACCACCTCACTTGCCTTACCACACAAACAAAAAAAAATGTTCATTATATTTTAAAAACTTATATTATATTGATGTAATCATAGCTAAAATAACACTATCAGAATAGACATTGTAATAGATGGCAACAGGATGAGGTGTTTTTGTGTCAGCTTATGAACATATCCCAACTATTACTTTCACAATTGATTAAAGGATTCACAAAAAAAAAAAAAAAAAAAAAAANAAAAAAAAACTTTGAATAGCTTTTGAATATTAGATATATTACCTTCTCTACAGACTTCCCAAATGGCCAAATAAAGTAACATGTCATTTTCCAGCATAACTTCCCTGGAAAAATGAAAACAATGTGTCACATGCCACATTTCAGAGAGAAAACTACAAGACTTTGTGCAGATTTGACATTTGTTTACCATAAGGGATGCCGCATAGTGTGAGAAACATCACAGAACAAACGAAGAGGTAGATTAGAGAGATCCACCATCCAAATAAAAACACATAAACTATGTTTCCAAAAGTGACCACAGAGCCTGAAAGAGATGAGAAATTTTTAAAAAAATCTATACATAACTATCTTCAGACACTTTAAAAGTAGTAAATGAGCTGAGAGAAAAAGAGAAAGCAGACTTGTTTGGGGTTTCACAATGCTCAGATCACAGTAGAGCTCTTTGACGATGTCTGATCTGTCTGCGATGGGTTTCTCTGTCACATTTCCCTTCCACTTTCTGAAACCAAACTGAAGCAAATAAAGTGTTGACAAATTTAAAATGGCACAAACACACAAAATGCACAGCGACAAATAGAACAGTCCCACTATCTCCTTCCTTAAAACTCAGATTTAAAGGTATGCTTGAAATTCTGCTCCAAAACTGAAAGTAGTGTATTCATCTGCACCTGAAGATATTAATAAACTGATGATATTAATTAAGCCTAAAGGAAATGTGGAGTGAAAATGTCTGAATACAGCTCACCTTATAGTTGTTGGCTACCCTGGTGGCCTCCACCTCATTCTCAGCTCTGATTGTGGTCTTTGTGGTGCCGTCAGGCCAACCTTCTTCTCCATACTGTGATGGAGAAGACCGGGCTGAGGTGCTGCACTGTCCTCCTGTGTAGATCACAAATCTAAGAAAAATGCTTCCATATGACTGAAAGAAAGCTGATATTGGATACCAGAATATAGAGTTGAGCTTTTCCAGTCAAATTTATCATTCATCCTCTTTGAAGGAAGTTTGCTGGAGTTGATAACTCCGGCAAGCTGGTTCCGATGCAGGTATAGGATATAATTTCTCTGAACATCTCCAGTTACTTCAGACAGATTTTTTTAAAAAATGAAGATTTTTTCCAGCCATGCCAAGCAAGAGCATCTTCATAGGATTGCATTTGAAGATAGAAATATGGTTTCAGTTTGAGTCACTTCCTTGAATCAAGCAATGTAGTGTTCATATAGAATGATGAGCTTTATTTGAAACTCCTGTCACCATAAGTGACATAAGAGAATAATAAATGATCAGGTTGATTTAGTGAGATGCTCCTTTAACTTTGTAGAAGTTAGTCATCTGCATAAGGTCTCACTCACCTCGGTGAACGGCGAGGAAGCATTTTGGTGTGTAGTGGCAGAAGTGGTGGGAAGCATTAGGTGGGGACATCTCAGCTACATTTAGGTCTGGATGCGGGGGGCTGAAAGAGAACCTGTCAGTTTGGGACTGTTGTCGTAGGAACCGGTGATACTGTTCAGGGTCCACGTTGTTTTCTGAACAAAGGAAGTTATGGAGCCATTGTCAAAACACAATCAAAAGTCATTCAAACAGAACACTTAATCTAATAAATCATATATTTATACACCCTGTCACTTTGCTGAGCAAAGACCAGAGCTTTTAACCGGCCCATGGAAACATCTGTGACTAACACAAACCTCCTGATGGTCATGCAGCATGTCCCCTTATCCTCCACTCTGTCCACTGCTACGACTGATCACATTATCAATGCATTACAATGCAGAGGGATCAGACAACTTGGTGGATGGTGCCCTTCTTTGTATTTAAAAATAGGAGCATGCCTGTGACTGTGTAGAGTACACAGTGTATAGCATCTAATCATAATGCTGTGGATGAGAATCTGACTTATGTACACCCAGTTTAAAAAAGGGAATATAATAAAAGTGACTTCATTAAGAAATATTTACTTCCAGTGATGCATCCTTTCAAATGAGAAGATGAAAAATGATGGGGATCATCAAAAGCCAACCCAGAAAAGTCTTCATGCTTTTGCTTTCAAACACAATCCTCACATGATTTGTCAGTATGCCTATATTAACAATGAGCGAGTTGCAGTCATGCTAAATAATTCTGTCAAGCTAAAAACGTAAATGTCTGAATATGTACGTATACCATCAAATTGAGCATCCAATTGCGTTTTCAATATTTATAATTAATTTGAACCCATTTTACTGGTAAAATAAAGACTTCAAATTAGAAAAGGTGTTTTTTTTAGCTTTTATTGGCACAGTTTAGTTACAAACTTAGCAGCGCAGGTGAACGTAATGAAAATACTTTTGACAAGTTCAAGGATTAAAACGAACTGACACAACAAACAACACAACTAAGGTGTGATGAAGAAAAGCAGAATAGTTTAGTCTTACCTTCAGAATCAACCGCAGAGCTTCTCCGCAGGTTTTCCACCTCACCTGCTATGGGACAAATCTTTTTGTAGGACATTCTCTTTCTCTTTTAACATCTGAACGTCGTGACTCCATGAATGCGCCCCCTATTTATAAAATCTGCTTGTCAGCCATTGGTCAAACTTTACCGACCAATGAGAGGGAAGTAGAGAGAGAGAGAGAGACAGAGAGAGAACTAATCAATAACTTAAAGGACCATACCGGTCATTTTGCATGTTTGAGCCTAATATATTCAATTTTCATATACGTATGGAAGCAAAATAGGGTCATAAAGATCTGAATTAAAATCAACACTGAATTTAAAGCCACAAATTCAGATCTCAAAATTCAAGTTACATAAATTCAAAATGCAATATTCAGGCGCTCAAATTCAGTTTAAAAAAATTCAGATTGAAAAAATTCAGTTTAAAAATATTCAGATAGAAAAAATTCAGATCGAAAAAATTCAGACTGCAAAATTCAAGTAGAACATCCGAGATACCACCGCCTTCACCACTTTCTGTAGTGATTTGCGGCTCTGGTATGGGAACTGTTCTGCCGAAAGCCGCAAATCACTACAGAAAGTGGTGAAGGCGGCACAGCACATCATCGGCAAACGTCTCCCGG
>VXCM01003644.1:0-16399 GCA_014773175.1 Lucifuga dentata | reverse complement strand
GGGGGGGGCGGCGCTGTCATCTTTACCTTCCAAGCTTCCACACACACACACACACACACTCGCTCTCCCTCAATTAGACTCTGCTCGCTCCCCGCTGCAGTCCGGCTCCAAAGCTTGCTGGATGTCAGTCAGAAATGATGACAGCAGGTTTTTGGCTCTGAACCCGGCTCGCTCTCTGATCTGGTTAAGACCCTCTCCAAAGCCCCTCCCTCGGCCCAGATTAAGGCGCCCGGTACGCGCCAGACGCTCAGAAACTTGCTCGGGAAACAGCCTGTCTGGTAATTCCTTTTGACGGCTTGGGAAAAGCTCTGTTTACAAATACGATGGAGGAGCGGGCGCGAGAGATGGAGGGAGACGGGAGGAGGAGGAGGAGAAGAAGAAGAAGAGGAATCTAATGAAACATAGATTAGCATCGCATCGGGGCCCACAGGGCGTTTATGGCCTAGTTTTCTTATTCTTCTTTTCTTTGTGTTTTTTTTGACTTGTGGAGGAATAAACGCCGTCCCTCCCTCTCCTTCCTCCTTTCATCTCTGGATTCTGTGGGGCTCCTTGGAGAGGAGGCTGTCTCGGAGACCGGAATGGGAGGGCGACGGAGTGAAGGGAGGAGAGGGAGAGTGTGTGTGTGTGTGTGTGTGTGTGTGTGAGCTAAAGGCTAAAAGTGAAGGAGGAGGCAGCGAGACGAGGAAAGGCAGATTGATGGAGGGCGAGATGGTGATGGCAGTGTTGAGAGGGAGTTGGTGGGTCAAACAGATGCGTGTGTGTGTGTGTGTGTGTGTGTGTGTGTGTGTGTGTGTGAGACTTACGTGTACACTCCTCCAGAGGGGTGCTGGAGCTGATGTGGATGTTGTCGATCCAGATGTGTCCCCTGGTGCCGTGCTCAAAGAAACCCTCCATCACAACCTAGCAGAGGAAGAGGAGGAGGAGGAGGAGGAGAGGGAGAAAGAAGAGGAGGAAGAGAAATGAGATGAAGGAATAAAAACGGTGAGGCAAAAAGACACCAGAAGAGGAGGAGGGGGGCATCTTTCTGTTCTTCCTCTTGTCTTCTTGTTCAACTTATTTTCTATTGTTTCATATTTCAGGAGGCACATTACCACATAAGCCAGCCATCCTCAAAATCCAAAATCCGGACTCCGATCCAGATCCAGACTGAACCACATCTGTCTCCAGACTTTGAGCAAATTCTACTTTTCACATGTATTATTTGTCTTATCTGTGAGACATCGCTGCAACGCAACGAGTCCGAATTCTCCACTTTCTCTGCTGCAAAGTGAAACTGAATGTCCACCACTCGACACCTTAAATTTTGGGTAAAAAATTAGGATCCCAATCCGACCCTGGCTTGACCAACTTTAAGAAACGAGGAGCCATCATTCTGACTTGATTGATTTGTCTTATTGAACATTTCCTTTTTGGACCTTTAAGAGGTATTTGAGTACCTCTGTCACAAGCGACCTCCAAATATGGCCACCGCATCACGTTCATATCTGTGTTAATCATAAATAGCCTGATAAACGTCTCTTGAACCAGCCGTCTGACTTTCTGGGGAGACGTTTAATAATGAGTCTGACCCAGTGACCCACTTATCAATCTGTCACACTTTCATCGACTTCACCGATATCAGCTGATATTCTGATACTCGATGTCACTTCTTGCTACCTGAAAGTCTTTGGGCGAGCGAGGCAGAATGGTGCGTCCCTCCTTCCAAACAGGGCCCTGGTCCCCCCTCAGCGCCCACAGGAGGGTCTCCTCGTGGTGGGCGTCCCGCAGCAGGACCCTCAGGCTGCCCTGAGCCTCCCCCCATAGCTGGTAGGAGAAGAGGAGGCAGAGGGGGCCGGTGTCGGCTCCCACCACCGGGCTCAGGAGGCGGGCTGGCTGCTGCTCCGTCTTCAGGCTGGCGTCCATGTACAGGTAGCTGTTGAGCTCTGGAGGGAAGAGAGAGAGAGAGAGAGAGAGAGAGGATGATGATGGTGGTCGCCATGGTTACGATTTTACTCTTGGTTTGTTTGGTTTCGACTCGTGCTTATTTCTACTGTTTTTGAGGAGGATAGGATTAAATTTATTAAAAGATATTATAGAGTCGGTCCTAATTTTAAAGAGTTGATGAGCAGCACAAACATTAATTAAACATTTATTTGGTTAATTTTAACCAAATAAATAAATAAATTTTAACCATTTTTTGTGTAATGTTGATTTTTTTTTCTTTTGTTCCTAAAACCCTGGAGAGGCTCAAAAGGAAGACAAATTNTGTGTAATGTTGATTTTTTTTTCTTTTGTTCCTAAAACCCTGGAGAGGCTCAAAAGGAAGACAAATTATCAAATTAGCAAAATTATCAAATTATTAATCGATCAGAAATGAAGGGAAAGATGGCGGAATAGCGTGGAATAAAGAAAGAACCGGAACTGCATTCAAACCATAAACGAGTCGTTCCAGAGTTGTTCAGAACTGGGCCAAGACCCCTCCTCCACGTGCCCGGGTTCAATATCTGAGTTCATATCAAGGCATCAATCAATCAGTGATCAATCGACACATCAGCAGCCTCCTTCTCTGTAGCTGGTTTGGAAGTCATGGGATAACGAACGAACCGCTCTGGAGTTTGTTTGTCTGAATCCACCTCCTCTAAACCCGTCTGTCCAGCCTGGCTGTCATGTCATTTATTTTTTATTTTTTAAATCATTTTATAACATCTTATAGGTTTTATACACTTTTAATTTTTCTGCTTATTTTTTATTATCTTGTGTGTTATCACAGCTTTTATTTACTGTAATCTCGATGTCTCACATTCTGTTTTTAATTCTTCTGACATTTGTCAGTCGCCTGTAAAGCGTTGTGTGAAAGGTGCTGTATAAATAAAGTTTGATTGAATTGAAAACGGTCTGGATGAGGTTGTTTTGGGTCGAACCCGGGCGCAATAAAGCAAGGAAACGAACCTCTGATCTGACTGACCACGCAGTGTGAAAACACCCTGTGTGTGACTTAAAGTGTCACGCGTGTTTCTCTGTGTGGCGTGAATCCCGTGATCGTTGTGCTCCTGAAAGCCACTCAAACAATCAACTCCAAAGTAAACACTAACGAGCTAAAACGAGGCGTTTACCTGCAGCATCGACAGAAAAGTTTTCAGTGTTTTTCATAACGAGCAGAGCTGCTTTAAACTTTTTTCTTTTCCCTTTTTTCTTTTCTTTTTTCTTCTTTTTTCTTTTTCCCCTTTTCCTTCTTTTTACTTTTTTCCTTCTTTTTTTCCTTATTTCTCTTTTTTCTTTTCTGTTTGTCTTTTACTTTCTTCTTTTTTCCTTTCTTTTGTCTTCCCCTTTTTCCTTTATTCTTCTTTTTTCATTTTTTCCTTTTTTCTCTTCTTTTCTTTTTTCTTTCTTCATTTGTCCTTTTCTTCTTTTTTCTACTTTTTCTTTTCTTTTTCTTTCTTTTACCTTTTTTCTTTCTTTCTCTTTTTTCTTTTCTGTTTTCTCTTTCTTCTTATTTCCCTTTTTCTTTTTTCCCTTTTTCTTTTTTCTTTCCCTTCTCCCACCCCTTCTTCCTTTTTTCCTCTGAATGAATGCGTGTTTCTCTGTGCATGTATAAATCCATGATCCTGGTGCTCCTGAACACCTCACAAAAGCCCAACCAATCATCTCCAAAGTAAAGACCATCAGGTTAAAACGAGGTGTTTAGGTGCAGCGCGGACAGAAACGTGTCAGAGCTGCTTTGATGCAGCTTTTTACCACAAACAAAATCTAACAGACTTCATGACTGGTTATTCTAAAGTCACAGGAGAGTCCGTGAACCAGCGTGAACCAGCGTGAACGATGAATCACGAGTCACACGTTCACGTTTAACTCAACAGTCCAAGCTAATCAGGCTGCTGAAGGAGCAGGGACACGGACATGTGACACGTAAACACACGAGTCACTCTGACACGGAGCCTCTTCACTCCTGTCCAGGTAAACGAGTCAAACGACGGAACGAAACACTCCAACTAAACACACTCCAACTAAACACACCCCAACTAAACACACTCCAACTAAACACACTCCAACTAAACACACCCCAACTAAACACACTCCAACTAAACACACTCCAACTAAACACACCCCAACTAAACACACACCAACTAAACACACACCAACTAAACACACTCCAACTAAACACACACACTCCCACTTTGTTTACACCAGAGGATGTTTAGTTTGCAAATTGGACGTCGACATGAATTCCACTGTGAGGGAGTAAGCCAATATCTTGATGGGAGCTGCCTGGTGAGCCTACTGTGTGGTGTGAGTGTGTGTGTGTGAGACTTTGCATGAGTGTGCATTATTTATGTGTGAGAAAGTGACTCAACGAGGCGTCTGCTGAAGAATTTCTTAAGTGGGCCCTGTGGGAAAATGTCCAGCATCAACAATCTGCAGATTAAATCACAAACTTTATCACACGCGTGTGTGTGTGTGTGTGTATGTGTGTTATAGGTGAGAAAAACCAGTCTGAGATGAATCAGGGAGAGTGTTTGTGAGAATACGTGTGTGTTTTTCTTGTCTTTTTTACTGTCCAATAACACACTTATTGAGGCTGGACTGATAACCTCTTGGCATGTGTGTGTGTGTGTGTGTGTGGTCTATCCAGCAGATGAGACAGGCAGTATCTGGAGGGACAAATCTTCCTCGGAGTTGACAGCTCCCCTCTGCCCGCCGTACGCCTACGCACGCCTGTGTGTGACACTTCAGACAGTACATGTGACAGTGTGTCCCTCGGCCCTTAGCAGCCCGGAAGTGTGTGTGTGCATGTGTGTGCGTCTCCTTATGCTGCACATGATGGTGTTTTCTTTTCCGTGTGCATCCTGAGGATGAGCGAGGGGAAACATGTGACTCCGCAAGATGTTTTATCTCGAAGCTTTTCCCGCCCGCTCTGCCTCGTGTCGCGGCGCGGCGCCGTGCGGCGAGCCCCCCCGCTGCCGTGCTGCTTGTTTGCCAGACAGCTCATAATCGAGGCTGCCATGCACGGCGTAGTGGAGCTTTATTAATGCCTTTCACAGCGGCGTCCTGCAGCGAGAGGCAAACAAGAAGGATGGAGCCTCATTAGGACGTTTATACTGCGGCTACGTTAGCTCTGATAAAGCTGCCGTTAACGCTTTTCGCTTCGCCGGCTTCCTGTCTCTGAGGTCAGGAGATTTTCCTCTCTAGGTCACATGAGATGATGGAATTCCGCAGAGGATTAAGCGGCGATCTGATGGTGAAATAATGATCCTGTGTTGGCTGGGATGTCTGACCTTTGACCCCAGCAGGAATATCAAAGCGCTGCATTGCGTGTCAAAGATACTTTATCCGTGAAAGCTCAAACCTGGCTAATCTAAGTGGCCCGTTCCGATCCAGCCGCTCTGAACCCTGTCAAGGACGGTTATGACCTAAATTGGTCACGCGTCGCTGTGAAAGCCGTTTCTGCTGAATATGATCCAGGTGACATCACAGTTGACTGAAAAGTTTTGATCTCGCCGCTTGGAGCTGCTGAAGCTTCAAGCAGCGTCGTGTCAAAACCAGCGAAGCCCAGCGCGACCGAACCAGACTAAACCAGGTCGTAAGGTTATAAAAACTATACGTAGTGCTAAAAAAAACCCTAAACTAAACAGGAAACACCTTGCAATATCTTTAATTAATTACCAAAAGCTTCACTTTTAATCAAAGGCTACGGAAAAAAGGAAAATGTCTGAGTCACTGGAATTCTCCGCAGCATTCCCTGAGGTAACGGAGCAGCTGGGAATAACGTCATTTTTGGAATCTCCTGCTCGGAGCTAAAGTGGAGCTACTGGTCTTAACTCCGAGTCGTGGTGTCAGAAGCTTTTCTTTCATTCCCTCACTTCATTTTCCTCCTCATTCGCTCGGAATCAGCAGCGCGTCTGGCAGATGGCGTTGCTGCCAAATTAGACTGGTTTCAATTTAAGGAATTATTTTAACCATATTGGAAAAAAAGGAGCAAATGAAGACGCATGAGGAGAATGACTCGAGTTAATTATAGGAAGTAGCGTCTTGTCTGGATTCGCTAAAGTTGATAAACTTAATTCGTTTGTGCTCCGGCAATTTTCCGCAGCAAATGAAATTTCCCGCTGAACGGCGAAGATAAAAGCAGCGGACGCTCTGAAAACGGAAACAAGCTCAATCACAAACCGGCAGCCTTAAAAACACGTTTCTTCTATAACTTCACAAAAAGGTATTAAAGGACAATACCGGTGATTTTCTATGTTTAAGCCCAATAAATACATGTTACAGACAAAGCATATGTTTTAGTTTACCTGTTATTTTGCCAGCTCTCTTAATCTTTCAAAATCAAATGTTGAGCTGATACATCCACCTTAAAGTTCAATGTTTCGCCTGCTAACGTGTATGTAAATTTTCTCGATAAACGCCGTCATCTCCAGCTCCGTGTTGGACGAATTAAATAAAGTTATTTCGACAAAAAATTTAATAGACGTCATCATTCATCTCATTCAAGTCTCTACAAGTTGATTTTTGTAGCGTTCTGGAATGAATTGAAACAAATGGCTGCCTGGAAGGTAGGAAAAACAATTGTAATATTTACAACTCTACTAACATGTTTTTGATAAATGTTTGTCAGTATCATATTGTATCGTGGTTTGTATATATATTGGGCTCAAACATGCAAAACCACCAGTATGGTCCTTTAAAGATGGAGGACCATATGGATTTCTGTATGGAGGAGTAAGGAACGATCAAATTTCAGAAGGTATCTTATGACCTGAAAGTTGACCTCATCTGAAGTAGAACTTTAATCTGCGTTTGCATGTTTTGGAAGAAAACTTTTATCCAAGAATTTTTATCTTGGAATTAAAACAGCATGACGTCAGGAATCAAAGAGACAGAGTTTTTCTGCTTTTTAATGTCTGGCTTTCATTGCATATGTCATTTTTTAATCTTGTTTTTGACATCTTAATATGTTATCCGTGCAACTTTTTGTACGCTGCTGTCTTTGCCAAGTCACCCTCGTGAAAGAGATTCTGACTCTCAAGTGGACTTCCTGTTAAATAAGCATTAAAAGAAAAAGAGACTAGCTGTTACATAAACCAGGCAAACAGGAAAACCTCACCTGTAGGGTTCTCCGTTACAACCCTACTTCCTTTCTCTGGCAATTTATCACTTAATGAACAGTGGCTGCCTGGAAGGTAGGAAAAACAACTCCAATATTTTCTGCTCCATTAACATGTTTGACAGTAACATATATGTGTGTGCAGGTTGTATTTATTGGGCTCAAATGTGCAAAACCACCGGTATGGTCCTTTAAAGATGGAGGACAGATGGAACTCTGTGTCATGCGAGATCAAATTTTGGAATGCACCTTTAAAGTTGACCTCACCTGAAGAAGAACTTTGATGGTGGTTTGTAAGTAACTTTTATCGAAGACGGCGACGCTTTAGACTCCCAGGAAGGTGAGTCTCACCTGTCTGGTGCCAATCAGACGCCACCAGCCCTACTTCCTGTCTCTGCCAATCAGCATTAATCATTTAGTGAGCGTATTTCGGTAAAAAGATCGATAAAAGTGACTCTGTGGACACTCGGATGACATCAAATCCTAACGTGTCCACTGAGAAGGCTCACCGTGACTGTGCAGCGACCAGAGGAGGGGGGCGTTGGGGTCGTGCATCCACCCGCACAGGCCGTGGTCAAAGTCACACACGCCATCCGACGGGGCGGAGCTGGCGACTGTGGAGGAGGAGAAATCCGTTTAAAGATAAAGAAGCGTTACGTCAAAGATTCCGCCTCTTTATTCCTCCGTCGGCCTCACCTGTGGTCGAAACGGGGATCGTGCTGGTTTCCACACCACTTCCGTGGGTCGGCGTGGTGG
Source organism: Lucifuga dentata (assembly GCA_014773175.1). Classification (NCBI taxonomy): domain Eukaryota; kingdom Metazoa; phylum Chordata; class Actinopteri; order Ophidiiformes; family Bythitidae; genus Lucifuga; species Lucifuga dentata. The sequence continues at coordinate 8,562 of VXCM01003644.1, read as the reverse complement.
CGTCTGTCGGTGTGCTGGTTTCTAAGGAAACAAACACAATGCAAGGTGGAAGGTCAGGTGACATATTCATCAGTTTATGGGTGTTTCCTGTGAAACCACAGAAACAGAAAAGTGAGGATTTATGATCTTTCTGCATTATTTAGCAAACTTCCTGCATCCATTAACAGAATAAACTGGAATTCTGCTTATCCGTGTTGGATCGCCACCAACTGTGCAATTTTGATTCTTGGCTGCGTCGTCCCTTTTTCGTTCCAGAACTTTTTCTCCGTACTTGCATTAAATAAATGGTGATGTTGCAACGCGGAAACCTGGAAGAATAATTACGCTTTTCATAATAGTTTTTTTGGCAATTTCTTCAAAAGTAAAGCACCGATCTAAATGAAGCGTATTTATCCTCATGATTAATGATCAATACACATTACTATCAACCATTTTCCAAAACTAGCATTTTAGAATTGTTTTTCCTACCGTCCAGACTGCTGCTGGTTTCAGTTTATTCCACTATGTAATTAAAACGTGCTTTAAAAACATAATTCATTATAATTTTTTTAGCATTTTAATGCAGCTAAAAGCACATCTGAGTTGAGGCTGAGGAATGGTGCATTCAAATGCTGCCATATAAATCTGAATAATTTATATTTCTCAGCCAAAATTATTTTTGTTGCCTCTTCAGTGCAATTAATTATATAATTCATGATATCTTTATGAAAATATCCATGTTGGATCATTATTCCCTCTGCCAAGGAGGTCATGTGATCACCAATGTCTGTCTGTAATCAATCTTGAAAAGTTATTGATGGATTTGGATGAAATTTTGGGGACAGATAGATAATATGATATAAAAAGGAAGAAATTATGACATTTTGGATCATATTCTGGGTCAATTCTAAACTTTAGCGCTCTGGTAGCATATTTTGGAAAATGGATAGCAGTATTGTAACATGCATGTGTAGTTTTTTATAGGGCTCAGACGTGCAAAACCACTGGTATGATCCTTTAAAGGCTGTAATGCAAATATCTGAAGGAACTAATGTGAAACAAACTTCACCCAATTAAAATATGAGCAGGGACATGTCTAAACCTAAATCTCACATCATCAGACGTAACTCGGCATTTTGAACATGAAGGGAATATTTAAGTGTATGTGGTGAGTGGGAGTGTGATGTCATCGTCCCACACCAATCCGTCTCTCACTTCCTGTCTCCACTCGGCCGTCCCACCCAGCGTCTCAGAGACAGGCGGAGACAGGTGCAGATAGCCCCAGAGCACCCGAGGGAGCCCCCGTCATGTTGTGTCTGGGGGCTCAGGCGTCAGTGTCCGTCTCACACACACACACTGACACGCAAACGCACATGCGCACACACACACACACACACACACACACACACACTGGCGCTAAGGCTGATGGATGGATGCGTCTGGAAAACTCCCCTCGACCTTAAACGGGATGATCACACTCTGGGACTGCTCACTGGCTGTCAGGGAGGATAGAGCGCACACACACACACACACTCCATCTCCCACTCTGTATTCATGTGTGTGTACTGTGTAACTCACTTGGAAGGAGGGAGAACAAACAAAGTGAAACATCTGAACTTTTCTGACAAACAAGAACAACACACAGGCATAAATACACCAACAGTGAGGTTATTAAAACACACACACACACACACACACACACACGCACACATGTTGAGCAGGCTGCAGCTGGAATGTGCAGGCAGAACGCGGCGTGTTATTCAGAGCAGATGGTTATGGGAGTTTAGCTCACATCAGGGTTTCAGCTGCAATAAATCAATATTTAATAATCAATAACAATCTAAATTATGATGTAATCATGCAAAGGCTTTTATTCTGCCTGTATGCGATTTATTTCTGTCACACACAGACTATTGCTGCTAGTTTTGACCCTTGCGTGTTGGTTTTGGAGGGAGACGGCTGTTTATTAAAATAATAATCGTGCTCACAATGTTCACGTTTGAGATCCGTGGAAACGACGACATCATCAGGACACGAGCGTCCAGCACAGCGGCGTTCCCTCCGCTTTTATTTTAAAGAGAAGTCAAAGATAAAAAGTTAAATAAAGGGATGGAAAGCGCGCCTTTTACATGTAAAACTCAACGTAGCCGTCATATTTTCATGCTGTACCTCATTTGAAAGCTTTTCAGCAGTTTGGAGCGATTTACGGCAGGAAACAGAAGTCCTGGTGCGACCGTTGTGTTGGAACCGCATCAAACAGGGAAACAAACCGTCGTCTGGTTTCAGGTTTTCCGTTAACCGAGGCAAATGACGGCTGAAAGGAGGAAGTAGATTCTCTGCTTTCCTTCTTTTATCTCAATTAAATGTCTAAACGCTCTAACGGCTCGATGACGTCACGTGAACCTGAATGCAGCACACAGACGACCAGAAAGAAGGACGTTCCAGAACCTCCGAAAGGTCATTTTTCCTGTTTTTGAAGGGAGGTTCTGAAGGCACGAAGGCCAACAAATGCGTGATCGATCGGCTCAAAGGAGCTTCCTGTGGAAATGAACGCGGCGGTGGCGTCCGGCGTCCAGCTGAGGAACGGCAGACATGAAAGGGGGCGGGGCCCAGCTGGTTCCTGACATTAACCTGTTAACGTCACGTCCTTTGCGCCGCTCAGTAAGCACCTAATGAGATGAAAATGGTGGAGGAGGTAAACCCTTCCTCCATCCTCCTCTTCCTTAAACGTCCTCTTCCTCCATACTCCTCTTCCTCTTTCCTCTCTTGTTTAGCTTGGCGTGTTTGATTTTGATTCCAGCCTAACCTTTGAGTCCTCTGGTGAAGATTTGGGATGACTGGCTGTTAAAATCCCCACACACACACACCACTCCCACGTGTGACCAAACACACATAAACACAAACACACACACACACTAGTCCATTAAGATTCCACGTGGCCCGCGGCGCTCCGTGCTTCAAAGGTCACGCCTTGTCACAGTGTAAATGTGCTGACCTTTCCATGCCGTGACAGGCGTGTTGGGGCAGTGGGAATGGGACCGACTCCTGCATCTGGCATGTGTGTGTGTGTGTGTGTGTGCGCGCGCGNAGTGGGAATGGGACCGACTCCTGCATCTGGCATGTGTGTGTGTGTGTGTGTGTGCGCGCGCGTGCGCTTGTGTGAGAATGTGTGTGAAGGAACCGGGAACCTTTTAGGATCTTTCCCGTTTCACGTCATGGATGTAGGAATCATTTCAGGAATAAAGTAAACTTTTCCAAAGGTCAGAGTTCTTGAATTGTCGCGTGACGCGCCGTGTCTCGCCACACGCCACGCCTGAAAAGTGGAACACGGCGCGGAGCTGCACGAGGAGGCCCACATGTGCAGCAAAGGGCCAGGTCGTGCAGGAGGAAACCTTCCTCCTCCTCCTCCTCCTCCTCCTCCTCCTCCTCTGCAGCAGAGCGCCGTCTTACATAATCAGCGCGGTGCTGCAGGTGATGATGCAAGTCATCATCATGCAGAGGATGAGCTGCCGACAGCCACAACGGCACCCAGGGGAACGCCGTATAGACGGNATCATCATGCAGAGGATGAGCTGCCGACAGCCACAACGGCACCCAGGGGAACGCCGTATAGACGGTGAGAGGAGACGGATAACGGAGACGAGGAACGGAGACGCACGATCACGGAACACGAATACACAAAGACTCACACACAGAAATGATTTTACATGCATGTTATTCTTTCATATGCATGGATAATCCCGATCCTCACACACACATACACACACACGTGTGTGCACACACATACACACACGTGCGGGGGTAACGAGGGCCAACCTTCTCTGAAAAAGCCATCGCTCGCTCCCAAAGAAGCTGACTCAGCAATATGTCAGAGCAGAAAAAAAAATCTTCAATTATGTAGAAAGCCTTTCTGTAAATCTTGGCAGTCTCACACACACACACACACACACACACACACACACACACACACACACACACAGACACACACACACACACAATGGACATGATCGGAAAGACAAGTATCTTTGGTGTGATATCTGTGAGGAGGTTTAAGAGCTAAGATCAGGATTCAAATGCACGCACACACACACACACACACACGCACACACACACACACACACACACACACCTTACTGTGATGACTATTCTATTCTGGCATGTTTCCATGGTGAAGAACAAGGAGAAATCGCACATTAAGGCAGAAGAAGAATGCCGGTTTGAAGCTGAAACATGGGATCTACATGTTACAGGTGTGTGTGTGTGTGTGTGTTCCCCATGTTGCTGTCGGAGCACCGCATGCTCCCCAAACTAAATTTATCCCAACGGGAGAAGAGCAGAGATGCGACTTTGCATTTTTTCACAAATCAGTCTTCATAATTTCCTTCCTGCCTCATGAATTTTTCATTTTGGAAAAAAAAAACCCACAGAGACCTGTCTGAGGAGCGAGGGATGAGGAGGAGAGGAGAGGAGAGGAGAGGAGAGGAGAGAAAAAAGAAGATGAAAGGAAAGGAGAGGAAAGGAGATGAGGATAGAGGAAAGGAGAGAGGAGGAAAGAAAACAAGGATAGGAGAGGAATAGAGAGGAGGAGAGGAGAGGAGGAGAGGAGAAAAAAGGAGAGGAGAAGAAAGGAGAGGAGGAGAGGAGAGGAGAAGAGAGGGAAGAAGGGGAGAGGAGAGAAAAAGGAGAGGAGGAGAGAAGAGGAGGAGAGGAGAGAGGGAAGAAGGGAAGAGGAGAGGAAAAAAGGAGAGGAAAGGAGAGGAAGAGAGGGAAGAAGAGGAGAGGAGAGAAAAAAAGGAGAGGAGAGGAGAGGAGGAAACAAGAGAGGGAAGAAGAGAAGAGGAGAGNAGAGGAGAGGAGAGGAGAGGAGAGGAGAGGAGAGGAGAGGAGGAATGGAACAGAAACTGAGGCTGGAAAAGCAGCATGAGAAGGAAAACCTGATGCTGCTGCTCCGGAGTAAAACATTCCCAAACAGAAAGTGGTGAATCCTGCTCGGAAAAACACGAAGGAGCTAAATTCAGCGGGAAAGGAAGAGAGGAGGAACAGTCTGAGAGATTCACAGGATGTCAGCGCTAGTTCGGCATTCCCACAGTATTCCTACCAACATTCCCAGCAGCATTCCCGCTGAGCTCTGAACAACATGCGACCCACGACAGCGTTTTCCATGTGGCACATTTCAGCAAACTGTCTCACATACATACACACACACACACATACACACACACCGATAAAGATCAGTGTTCCCAAATTGAAGGGGCTGATTCCCAAAAGTCGGAATTTGTCCCACTTTGTTTCCATTGTTGTGCTTTTATTAATATTTCATCTGTCTTCAACTGAATAACAAGAACAAGCACTCCATCAGCTCTCACGATCTCACACACACACACACACACGCACACACACGCACACACACACACACACACGCGCACGCACACACACACACACACACACAGAGCAATGTAACGGCTGCAGAATGCGTCATACAAGGCTTGGTTGGAATGTGGGGCGAAAAACCGCCATTGTAGAGAGAGGAGTGTGTGTGTGTGTGTGTGTGTGTGTGTGTGTGTGTGTGTGTGTGTGTGTGTGTGTTGCTCCGTTATCCTGTTCAGGCGCAGAGGGAGTGGTAAGCAGTGAGAGTCCAGATGTGTGTGTCAGCTACCTCACATCTGGAAAACATACCGTGCTGGAAAACGAAAAAGCAGGTCCTCACACACAAACACACACACACACACACTCACACACACTCTCTTTAGGGACACATTCCTTTAAGCCGAACCCTCTCCGCTCCCTCTCTGATAGCGTGTTGTAGAAGCCCTGATTCAGATTTTCCAGGTGTAACAATGAAATCAGTCTCTTTTCAGAATGTCTGATATCTTTGATCACATGACCAGCAGCAGAACGTTTTTATCCCACCTGGAAGTTCACAACCCAGGATCTCCACCCTCATCCCGATCCCGGCTGGAGACCACCGCTCTGGGTACAGCCTGATGTACTGCGCCACGATCTCCTCAAAACGCCGCAGCTCCGGGGCGTCGTAGTGTGTGTTCCCCTCGAAAATCTACAGACACACAAATGTGAAACTTCGCTCCTTGGTGAAAACACACACACTGATGAACACACTCGCCCTCACACACCTTGGGCAGGCTGGTCTTGCTGTCCATGATGAAGCTCCAGTCTTTCCCGTCCACGCTGTGCGCCACTTTGTACTTCCTGACGAATGCCCGGTTGTCGGTGGTCGCCCCACTTCCTGCGTCTCCGCCTCTCGCGCCCTGGGTGATCACGCCACGCACCATCTTGGGCACGCCCAGGTCCACCTGTGGGTTTAGATTGACGATTAAAGCACATCTGGCCTTCAATGTGAGGGTTCTTCCTGGGAGTTAAAGGAGCATTCCGGTGGTTTTGCGTGTTTGAGCCCAATGAATACGACCTGCATACATGTTACGTTACTGACAGCTGCTTTTTTCCAGATTTTTTTATTTTTTTTTTCACGTGGAGCTGCACAGAATAAAATATATGTGTGAATATATGTGTGTATCACCTGATTTTTAAAGATGAGGGGATTTCACAAAATAACACGAAAAATAAATACAGTTTTACTTTTGGAAATTATGCAGGTAGTATTGATTAGGCAAAATCACTGGTATGGTCCTTTAATCTTCAAAGGAAATTAGAACAAGAGAATAACTATGGTGCATCAGCCGTCATTCCTACGTGAGCCAAACCTTCACCATGCAACAGCAACAGGTATGAAGGGAAACGATCAGATTGGTTGATTGGGCTGGAGGAAGCTCACATCTGACCAATCAGCAGTGTTCGGCTTTGCAAGCTCCACCCAGCAGCTTCTAAATCATCAAACTGTACCCGCCCTTTTATTCCGTCCCCCTTTTTTTCTTTTTTCCCTTTTTTTTTCTTAAAAAGAGTACCCACCCTAAGATTTTTTTTTATTTAATTTAATTTTTCCCCCTTTTTTCCTTTAAAACAAAGTACTCGCCCTCAGAATTTATTTTTTAATTTTCCTTTTTTCCTTTAAAAAAGAAAGTACCTATCCTAAGAAATGTTTTTATTTTATTTTTTATAATTTTTTTTTCCTTTTTAATTTTTTTCCTTTTTTTCTTTCCCCTTTTTTCTTTTTTTTCTTTTTTTTTTTAAAAAGAGACTACCTGCTTAAGAAATTTTTAAATTTAATTTAATTAAAATTTTTCCCTTTTTTCTTTAAAAAGAGAGTACTTGCCCTCGGAATTTTTTTTATTTTCTTTTAAATTTTTTTCCTTTGTTTAAAACTTTTTCCTTTTCTTCCTGTTTTCCCATTTTTGTCCCCTTTTTTTTTTTTTTTAAAAAAANTTTTTTTTTTTTTTTTTTAATTTTTTTCCTTCATTTCCTATTTTTCCCTTTTTTTTCTTTAAAAAAAAAAAGAGAGTACGCGCCCTAACAAATAGTTCTGGCACCAAAATTCATTCATTCAAAAATAATAGCGATCCTCTAAAAGCAGCACCGCTCAACACCGTCACATGCTGAGGAAACGGAAATGTCACCCTCTCGTACCTGAAGCCACTCCTCTCCGGCGAGGGGCTGTGCCGGGGCGGGAAACCAGCCGGAGCGACTGGCCACCAGGCGGGCGGCGCCGGGGATCCACACCATGTCCCTGCTGGAGGAGGCTGAGATCTGGGCGTCGGGCAGCAGGCCGGACAGCAGGCCCTGCAGGTCCGAGCACGGAGCGTCTGGGGCGGAAAGAGAGGAAGACGGCGTTACCTTCATCGTCAGCGGCGCTCTAACACACACTGCCTCACACTCCCACCGCGGCCTCGCACCATCAGCCACTGAGCATTTAGAGTTTAAACTGGAAGAAATGAGAAAGGGCGAGGGAGAGGAGGAGGAGGAAGAAGAAACGTCTCCAGCAGAACAATGGCGCCACGTTCAAACGCTGCTACACTTCTATTAGTCAGATAAAAGCAGCCCGTTTCTGTTCGCTTGCGTGAGTCGTGCAGGTTGCCGCTGCTCCACGTTTTACGCGCTCCCGCCACCCGGGCGAGTTCCAGGCACTCGTGAAAATACTTGAAATGAAACTCATCCTGACATGAATGGGCTGAAAGTAAGCTGCTGAGAGAGAAAGAGAAGCGGAGAAACGGGGATTAAGAGGATCGGAACGTTAACGCTCGAGGAGCCGGGAGGACGGAGGAGGCGGAGAAAGGGAGACTTTAAGCTGGAGATGACGGAAGAAGGGGAAAGAAGTTGGAAGACAGAGAGAGCGATGGAGAGAAAGAGTGACGGATGAGGAAGAAGAGAAGGGAGGAAAAGAAGACGTTGATGGTTTAAGAGAACCCAGATCAAAGTTTCATGCCGTTATGTCACCGCGAAAGGGAGAAATGTAATAATGGATAAAAAGCACAGGAAGTGTGTGTGTGTGTGTGTGCGCGCGTGAGGTGGGTGGTGTCTGTACATTTCAAAGGGTGCGCCTGCTTTTGAGGCCGTCGTCTATATTTAGAACCCGCCCGTCCGTGGGTGTACCTGCGCGGTTGGAGCTAACCGTCATTTCAGCTGAGGCTGCAGAGAATCACGGTTTGTGATGCGAGACCGAACGCGCCGCCA
>VXCM01003643.1:0-12647 GCA_014773175.1 Lucifuga dentata | reverse complement strand
TTTTGTGCACGTTAAACCTACAAGCCTTGTTTATACTTTTCGTGAGTCCGTGAGGGTCCGCAGCTCCGCCTCCAGTGGATGCGGTCATGGTTACACCCTACCAATCAGCCGTCCATCATGTTTGTTGATGCCACGCCCACAAAGCTTTCAGCAGGTCAGACATGCAGCAAAATGCCAACAAACACTTTGACTGAAGATGAGCTCGTTCCTAAAAAAGGTAACGTCACGTCAGCGGTTTGGTTTTTCTTCACGGCGTGAAGCAAACCAGCATGGTCTAAAGTTTGTAGGAGCTGCAGCTACTAAAAGTAGCAGCACTTCAAATGCATTTCAGCAGCTGTGACAGAAACATGCAGCTGAGTGGCAGCAATGCAGCGCTGCGAGATGCAGATCTNCAGCAGCTGTGACAGAAACATGCAGCTGAGTGGCAGCAATGCAGCGCTGCGAGATGCAGATCTGCAGCCGCAAAGCTCCAGTGACAAAGCAAATGATGTTCCTGCGTCATGTTCCAGCATCATGGCGTCTGATCAGAGGGTGGAATACTGTAACATGTAAGAGCATCAAGAGGCAGCAGACAGGCTGGTGTTCCTCACAGGAACCTGGACATCGCTGTAAAAACTNAAGAGCATCAAGAGGCAGCAGACAGGCTGGTGTTCCTCACAGGAACCTGGACATCGCTGTAAAAACTTTAATTTAAAAGCTTTTTGTTTAGAAAGCCCTACAACTTTATTAAAAAGTTTCAATATTTGTTTTTATTATTTTAATAAAGAAAATACTTAGGCCTATTTGAATTACATTTTTTTTTTTTTTTTTTTTTTGGAGAAAAAAAATTGATTAAAATTGAGACTCGTACATCAGTGTGAAAAAAAAAATTGAGATTTTGTTTTTAGGCCATATGTACCACACTAAATGTCTGTGTGAAGCTTAGAACGTTCAGTTTTTGTTGCTATTGAGGAGCTGGTTCAGCTCTGTGGTTTACATACATGATCAAAAACACACCTCAATGTCATGTAATCACCACATGTGTAGCATAAGGACCTGCTGCTGGCCTGTTTAATAAACTGGACGATTCTTCGCTTTTTAATTTTTTTTTTTTTTTTTTNTTTTTTTTTTTTTTTTTTTGAGTGATAGTAAATGCTGCAAACAGGAAAAGAGCCTTTAGCTGTTCCTGCAAATGCCTTATTGTCATTTTTCATTAAATGGAAAAAAATCCTTATTGCATTATGGTAAAAAATAAAATAAAAATGTGTTTTGTCTTTTTTTCTTTCATGAAAAAAAGTCAACATCTGAATTTAAGCAGCCACTGATACATTCAGGAAAGTCTCCTGTTAAAAGACTGACAGACAAGACAGAGAGAGAGAGAGAGACAGAGAGATAGCGAGAGAGAGAGAGAGATGCCTTACCTACCCCATATTGTACCTTGAATATTAGAATATTACAAGTACGGTTTTATGTTTGTGTATTTGTGTGTTTTCTTCTGCTGTTGTTTTTGCTAATTTATTTTAACCATTATGATGCTGTTGTTTTTCTCGCAGTGTGTGGATGTTGTAAAGTGAATGTTGGATGTGGACAAAGTGTTTTCTGCTGCTTTTTGTGCTGCTTGTATGCTGAGTTTCGGAGGAGAAACCTTTTGAAACTGAAACCTGTCTGGTCATGAGACTGTCCCGGCTAGCTAACGTAGCAGCTACACACTAGCAGAACCGGACAAAGACTCCGTTACCTCACTGAATGCACGTGCAGGTCCAGCTGTTGGATCGCCGGTCTCAGCAGGTCGAACAGACCCTCAGCTACAGCATCTTTACCTGAAGAAGTCTCTGCTAGAGCCGAAGCAGCCATTTTAGCGACAACACCGACAGGCGGAAGTGGCGTCAGGTTACGTCATAACATGTCTCCATTTTCTTCCAGGGAGAGCGAGTCAAAGAGCCAGCACCATTTTAGAAATAGTCTGCCTTTATAGTTGTGAGAAACGCCGTGAATTCATCTCGCTGCAGCTCGTCCGTCACTAATCGTAGCTTTATTTAGCAGGCTAAGGATATTATCAACCGGAAGCGTATCAACATAAGTAACGTCGCTGTGCTGCTAGTTAGCTGCTAAAGCTAACGGTTGCTGTTCAGCTTTCATCGACTGACACAACGGTCTCTGTGAGTAAAACCGACGAAAAACGATTTAGTTTACAGTTTTATTTGACTCTAAATGTTTAAATAAGAAAACACGCTGGCAACTGGAGTTGTGTTAGAGCGCTAGTAGCCGCTAACGACCTCAGCTTATGTTAGCACAGCTAGTCGAGGCATTAGCAGCCATGTCGGTTTGTCTGAGCTTGGCAGCTGGAAACCCCTGTAATAATGCTGATATTTAAGTTTATATCACACAGCATGTACACGCTGTAGCACCGACTATTCAACGCTTTGCTGCTGACCTCACCTGACAGCAGCTGTTGGACTTTTGGCCCTGTTTTTGGACGCATCCAGCCGGCTTGCTGCACATGGTCGTCCTGCGTTCTACAGGCCGTGCAGCGGCTGTATCAGGCCTGACTGCACACTGGGAGATGTAGGAACACTACCAAAACATGCTAGTAAAATGTATTACAATGAGTGTTTCACAGACAGCAGGGTATGTTTTGTGAATTGATGTACTATAAAAATCAGGCTTCCATTTTCTCCAGCAGAACACACACACACTGTAAACACACTTTAGTTTGTTTTTACAAACTGCAAATCAGGCTTGGAACCCTATTTCTGGATTCATAAATCTTTATAGCAAACTTTACTGTTTTTGTGCGTATCTGAGGTTGGTTTGTCTTCTGTTTGCGGAACAGGAGCAGACACAGGCAGGATTATCCATATAGAGTAAAAGGTTTCAAACATATTTAGTTGTTACTTTCTCATTCTTATTCTTTTAATTCTTCTATAGACCTCTCACCGGGGTATAAGGAACAAACAAGCAAGCAACAACCAGCATATACACAAAACACAGAAACCAAAAACTGTGCACTAACATAAAAATCAATTATCAGAAATCAAAAACTGCATATTTTCTTAATAAACTTCATATCAAATAAAACTTTGACATGTTTTGTGCTCATCAACTTCTTGAACTTGTAAATAGTATCTTCCAGTATCTTCCATAGTATCTTCCAGTCAATTTTTTTCTTACTTTACTAAAAAGAAGAACAAATAAGCACATAGTGGAACTTGTTTCCATGGGCACCAGTCAATCATAAAGTACATGGTTTTAGTGTATTTTCATGTACATATCTACACTCTGAAACAGGTAAATTATGACTCCCACACCCATATCTACACATATAAATTCTTTCTACTGGGTTCAACACAGTAAGATATCTCTCAAAACCAAAATCAACTATAAACAATCTGTATGTATCACACAAAAGGTTACTAACATGCAAACAATACTGACACATCAGCCTCTAAATTTACATTATCTTCTTTGTGTATTCTATAAATGCACTCTATAAATTCACTCTTCCTGCACACATCATATACTATTCAAAAACCAAACATATTTTCATATGTAAAATGCAGATATGAGTCTGTTAGTAACTGGGATAACCTGACTTTCCTTTCCCAGCCTATAGATGATACACAATTCTAATCATAGTTTTAATTAATTTATGTTTTGTTGCCAAAGGTTTAAACAAGGCTTCATATGCAAGGCGTATATACAAGAATAACAAAAGAGCTGTATCACTTACATGATTGTCGTATTTGCACACATTTTAAAGTAATGTTAATAATAAGGAACAGAAAGACTCCAAACAGGCAGGAAACCAGCCTGACATGCCAGGTTATCATTTTATGATTCAGGAGCAACACCAAAACATTTCTGGGTGAATGGGTCCATAATACCACGAGAGATGAATCAGATATGTTCTCCATTTAATTTCACGTTACACAGTAGTGTGTTAATTACTGCCAACAACAAATATGCCAGATTAGCTTAAATGCCAAGTAAATGACATTAATGTTGCCCTTTAGGGCTAAGGCCTGTGTGTCAGCAAAGAACATACCAGGAATAATGTCACGGGATGGTAGAAGAGCATGTGGAAAGAAGCATGTGACATGGCAGATAGTGATGGACTATTGTATTGTACTGTGTACTACAGCCTCATGCAGGGTTTTTCCTGCATGAAGCTGCAGGTCTCATGCAGCCTGCAGCCTGCTCAAAATGAGGCAGACGTGGTATCATCCTGATCATGTGACATGTGCAGCTGGCTCAAGCAACACATTTTACAAGCAGCATAGTTTAGGAGTTCTAATAATCATATGATTGGAGAAAATGACAGTTATCTATCGATGAAGATAGTTCATTTGTCTGTGGCACCAACATCTCTAGAACTGTATGAAGGTGAAATTCAGCAGGTTTATTGCTCAGGACACAGGAACGTGCAGCGTCAGTGTGAAGTTGTTTGGATGAGTGGTTCTAGAATTGAGCTGTGGAGGTAAAAAGTAGTCCATACAGCAGGATATGCTCTGGGCGTGGCAGGATATACTCCATTCCACGGTCACTTATGGTCAACTGCGGTGCATACCGTAAAATCCAACCCGGGCTGAACACATATGTTTTCAACTCAAATCAACTGAGTGATGTAGTTCTATCAGCAAAGACTATTTAAATACATTAATACAGTAAATATTTAGAACATAAAGCTCTTTGTATGTCGAGATAGAAAAACATAGAGAAACGCTCTCTGAATTTTGTGATGTTTAATGGTTTAAATTATAATTATTTACCGCTTAAATTCGCTGCTTAGTCTGGTGTTCATCAATGTCTGCTAGAACAGCAGACAACACAGTAAAAAGGCACCTGATTGTCAGGTGCGCCCAGAGCCCCGCGGGGCCAGGATCCCGCCTCAGCGGCGTGTGCCGGCTGTCACTTTCATTGCTCCACAGGGTTTCGCTCTGCACCCTCTGACTCACATGGCGTTAGACTCCTTGGTCCGTGTTTCCAGACAGGTGGGTTGTCTACATGGGTGCACTGTGCTGATTACGATACAGCGCACATCAGCATTACGCACGGAATCTGACGGACGCGGCCGCCTCTCACTTCTCTATGCAGGAAAATCCATGTCATGGCATGGGGGNGGAATCTGACGGACGCGGCCGCCTCTCACTTCTCTATGCAGGAAAATCCATGTCATGGCATGGGGGTGAGGGTGTATCTGATGATTGGGCTGTATTGTCGAATCTTATATTGTAGAACATTATACAACAGTAGAATTAGTCTACAGTGTCGGTCTCCTACACTTGCATTTTTTTTTTTTTTTTTTTNTTTTTTTTTTTTTTTTTTTGACAGCCTATGCATTTATTACAGCCTAATTTGCTTGTTTCCTGTCTTAAAACTCCCAGTTTAACTTGATCTTTCATGTGTCTCATCTGTTTTCAGGAACTTGCAAGTGAAGCCATCACAATGAGTGCTGCATCTTCTCAAAAGGTCATCCTGAAAAGCACCACCAAAGTGTCTCTGAATGAGCGGTGAGGCGCCACGCACCCTGTCCGCAGTTAGACACAAGATGCAAGTGCCAGCCTTGGTTTCTGAAGGTTCTCATGCTCACTACGGAAGGCCACTTTTGGGGACTGGACCTGACATGGATGCTGGGCCCACTGTGTGCACTGCCCACTCAACTCACTTGGCTCTCTCAGCATCTGTTGATGATTGTAGATGAACCTTGATGATGATTGTATCATGGAGCAGAAGGGGCTTTCCCAAGCCAAATGTCCTGTGTGAGCAGTGCACACATCTAGACAAGGGCAGAAGGTAATGATCGTACTTGGTAAGGCGACTATTTTAAAATGGGCCCAGACCACACCCGTGAAAGCCTCGGCACTCCTGCTCCTTTTTAAATTGCAAGAGAGGTGAGAGGAAGTAGAACAGTATATGCTTTCAAAGGGAGAGAAAGGCCTAAACTGAAGGGGAAGAGGCACATATGTGTCATCTTCATGCTTTCTGCCTCTCTCAGACTTCTCTCTCTAATCACAGAAAGTCCAACAGTCTCCTGTCATTTCTCTGCTCAGTCTGTCCGAAAGTCTCGGTACCCAGTCCTGGCTCGGACGTGACCAAGTGCTCCCTTTTCCCCCTCCAATCATTCCTTCCCTTTCATATTCCACTGAGTGGTTAAAGCATGAGTCACGGTCCGTGCTGTAAGAGGCTGGGTGGCCGAGCAGTCCTCCTGTCCAGGGCCTCCGCTGCTGCACCACCATGACGCCCAGTCAGACAGATGGAGGCCTGTAAGTGGCAAATCACTCTTCTTCTGTCCTTCAGTCTCTTCTTACACACTGTGTTGCTTTATCCAGATTTGTATTTCTTGTGCTTGTTTTGAATTGAGGTGTAATACATTTTGGAGTGTTGATGCTGTGGAGAGAGAAGCTGAGTGCCATCACGGGGCATAAGCCTTAACACAGCCTCCACAGGTGGCTGCATCCATACTGTGAGAAATGACTTGATGTGGAAACCCTGCTTCCTCCTCCTCCTCCTCTGTATATCCCTTTTCCCTTCTTTTATTTCCTCCCTCCTCTTTTCCCTCCCACCTCTGAAGCTTCACTAACATGCTGAAGAACAAGCAGCCCACTGCGGTGAGCATTCGAGCCACCATGCAGCAGCAGCATATGGCCAGCGCCCGCAACCGCCGGCTGGCCCAGCAGATGGAGAACCGGCCCTCTGTGCAGGCTGCTCTGAATCACAAGCAGGTGAGATGAACAAGCCATGCTGCAAACATGCTACGTCTGCATCACCACAGTTCACATGTAAAATGCCAATCAGAGAGGGCTGTTTATAAAGATGACTAGTCAACTTCCAGTAAAGTCAACCCAAGATGAGACTTTTTAGCAATGCAGGGCATATCTGTGTAATGCACCATTTTAATTAAAGGACCATACCGTCGATTCGGCATGTTTGAGCCAAATCTTGCTTAATGATTTATATAATTTATAATAATTTATGTAATTTTAATAATAATTTGAGCGTAATATATTCAAGTTTCATATATGTAATGCTACTGACAATCATTTCCCAAAGCATACTACTGGAACGGTGAATTAAAAATGTTTTTCCTACCTTCCAGACCTCCATTGGTTTCAGTTCATTCTGCTATTAAAATCAACTTGTTGATACTGTAAACGTTCTTGGGATAGGTAATCCATCATCACCAACAAGACGTGTATTCAGGTTTTTTTAGAAGTTATGTAATTTTAGTGTTTAAGCTCAATAAAAAGCGTGGAGTGAATGTATGCCTCCACCGGGGAATATAGTCCCAAAAGAAGACCTGTGTTTATGGAAAAATTTAAAGGACCGTGACTTCATAAGGCTGTGTAACTATTAGCAGGAGAAACATGGATTTTTAAGGTGGGTGTATCACTTGAATATTTGATTTTGAAAGATTAAGAGTTTTTGCAAAATATCAGGAAAGCTGAAATACAGTTTTATCCTTTGGGAAATGATTGTCAACGTAACATGTATGAAAATTGAATATATTAGGCTCAAACATGCAAAATGGCTAGAATGGTTCTTTAAAGCAATTAGAGTTTGACATTAATGCCATGTTAAAGTTCTGTCTCTTGCATATTAATGTAATTACAAACAGGTTAAAACAGTGTTAAACAGTCGTTAGTCGTCATAAAATGTAATTCATAATGTCGGTTTGTGAATGGAACATGCCAGTCATGCTTCATGGCGTCGTTCTGTCAGAATGTCATCAGGCTTTCAGACATTCTGTTTGCTGGAGAGGAGGGAGTGACGCTCTTCTTCACAAATACCACATCCATGTCATCTTACTTCATCTTGTCATAACTGCAACCATAACTAATTTGTTAAGAGCCTGAAGCAGCGTTTGGGGAAGAGCAACATCCAGGCCAGGCTGGGCCGACCCATCGGGGCCCTGATGCGTGGAGGAGCTGCCGGAGCCCGAGGGGGGATGCGCGGAATAACCAGGGGAGGCCTCAGAGGAAGAGCAAGAGGAGGAGTAATGAGGGGAGCCTTGTCTCTCAGAGGTGACAACACACAACCTTTATTTAAAATATTATTTCATATTATTTTATGTACAGTTATGTTGGTTCGTGTTTGGTCAGATTTTTAAAAGCCATGGTTGCTAAAGGTTTTAGCTGAAAGCAGCCAGCCTGTAGCCTGACTCCAGGCTTAGTGCCGCTGTTGGGAAGTTTGTC
Organism: Lucifuga dentata; assembly: GCA_014773175.1. Taxonomy (NCBI): domain Eukaryota; kingdom Metazoa; phylum Chordata; class Actinopteri; order Ophidiiformes; family Bythitidae; genus Lucifuga; species Lucifuga dentata. Next base: position 4,476 of record VXCM01003643.1, on the reverse strand, counting down.
CGTTTCACTGGCTGCAGTTCTGGTCCTGGGTTTGACTGACTGTACTGGTGTGTGTCACACAGGAAAGAGAATGCCCGCAGGTGTCCTAATGCGAGGCCGCGGCACCGCCGGCCGCCTGCCAGTGCGTAGAGGAGGCCGCCACCGCGGAGGAGCTGTTGGCCGAGGAGGCCCTCTGCCACGAGGAGCGGCACGAGGAGCAGCCAGAGGTCAGTTTGACATAATGGTAGGAGGTGGAGGTGTGTGTGTGTGTGTGTGTGTGTGTGTGTGTTATAATTAATATCTGTGATTAATCATGTCTAAATGGGGATAACGACACACACACTTTCAGTTCAGGAGACTGGAGGAATTCTGTCTTTTAACAGGAGTTCTGTCTCTTCTGTTTTTGTCATCTCAATTGATTAGAAACAGGAATATCAACAGGAATACCACAGACACACTGACAAAGAGGGAAAAAGTCTGAGAGAGAAATGAAATCCCTCCACACTTTCACACCTCAACACACCTGTCCAATCACTGTGAGAAGTTGCCCTTCAATTTGAAAAAGTCAAAGAAAACTTCCTCTCAACTTGAAATTCCTATTCAGAAAGTTGGACGAGGCCCAACAAGGTTCAACAACCCAAGTTCAGTATCAATATGGCTGCTCATACTGTAAACAGTAATTTCTCTGTTTACAGTATGAGCTGTTTTTCTTTAAATCAATCAGCATGCATAGTAACAGTTTAAACAGAAAACAGCTGCTCTGAAAGAAAACAGCAGCTGTACCGAAAGCGTAAGTAGCTCATAACTGTTGAAACGTAGCTTCATTTGGACCCACAGAGCAAACTAAAGTTTTCATGGAGGCATCAGTGTCGTCTCCCTCTTTTTTCAGCTAGAGCACACGGCAGTCATAAAATGATGGAGTTCTGTGGTAAGGCTTCCAGTTATGAGGTACAATAAATGCAGTATTGCAGTCTGGCTGCAGATTTTACTGACCAATCAGCACACGCTGAGCTCAGCCAATCAGCACTGAGCTTGTCAACTTTACAGACCAACATTAGATTAACATGTCAGCACACGGAAATCGACTAACACACACAGATCATCTGGAACCTTCATCACTACTGATTATAAATATGAGTAGTTACAAAAACAGTTTGACATAAACAAGAAGCAGCATGTCTGATAATTAAATGAGGCGTTATCAAAGAGCTTGAACGTGAAGCCCCTCCTCCTGATCAATAAAGACCGTTGATCTGTTTAATTCCTGAGGTTTCTTCCTAAAATCCAACTGTTGACGATGTTCAGTCTGACAGTGAACACGTGTATCTGCTTACTGGTTAATTACATGCAGTCAGAGGGAGGGGGAGGGACAGCGTGTCAGGCAGGTAAAATGTAAAACTCGCCTGAATCTTATTGGAGAGTTTGTGACCTCAGCAGACAGGAAGTAGAACTGGATTTTCTAAACACCTCAGCACAGTTACGTGATATTCTGCTTATTTGTCTGTACACTGATTAAAGCAGCCATGTCAGTAAGACGTATACATGGATGACTTACTGTGTTTCTCTGAACATACATGATGTGTTGTGTAATCGTATGAGAGTCACCAGGGGCCTCATGTATAAAAGACTGCGCAGCTTTCATACTGAAAGATGGCGTACTCAAAAAATTTGAAAAGTACCTGCGGACAGAAATTACCACATGTATAAAACCGTGCACACGCCAGGTCCTTCATACATCCTAATCAAAGTGAAATTGAGCGCATGTGCACGAGCCACTTTCCCTGCCTTGGCTCATCCCATAATACTACGCAAATGACTATAAATATGCCACTCCTGTCACCTACTGCCTACACAAATTGACAGAGTAGCAGAGTGTCACCATGCAGCAGTGCAGCAGATCGGAGGTAAGAATGCATTTGCCCGATGTTGCGTTTTCTTCCCAGCGGAGATGGATCTGTGCACCTCACCTCCTGTGCGTCATGGATGTCTGTGGCCTCATAGACATCCATGATGCACATTAATATCTCCATGTTACATAAACAGAGGAAACCGGCCAGTTTACCGGTGATCTTGGTTTTAGCAGTGAGTAAGATGTGTCATCAGCGGGAAGTTAGTTTCACTAAGTTTTCATTGCCCCAATAAGACAGAGGCTGAAGCGAGCCGGAGGACGATACTAAGATTATTATAGTTAACAAAAACTAAAGTTAAAACTAAAACTGGCCCATCTATCAACTCTCAATGAGCCCAACGCCGTGTTAACCCGTCGTTGTCATGGAGATGAGGGACGCTGAATGTGACTGGACCAAACCAAAGCAGCAGTTGGACATTGGGAGCGCTGTTTACAGCGGAGAATTTTGACTCGTTGCGTCAGAGCGATGTGTTGCAGATAATAGGCCTACAAATAAAAAAGTAATGCAAAGAGTGCGACCAAACCGCAGTAAAAGTATATTTTTTTTTCTTCATAAATATAGCCTACTCAAGTATGAGTTAAAAGTATCCTGCAATAAAACTACTCAGTAAAGTTCAATCTTATGAAATAGAATTACTGAAGTAAATGTAACAGAGTAAATGAACATGTTACTACACCTCTGCAACTGACAGAGCCAGACAAGAATTTGCGGACGGTCTGCAAATTCTCATGTCACACTCATTTTTATACATCTCGCGTGTGCGTGAAAACCAGTGTACCTTTTACTACATGCGCACCGTTTATACATGAGGCCCCAGGTGAGGAAACACGTGGAGGTTTGTGCTCCCATTATAACGTTTACATATCTGAATAAACTGACATGTAATCACATCATCTACATCTGTTACTCAGAATAAGATTACTCTGATTTAGGGCTGATTTCAGTCTAAATGTGGTGTTTAAATGATGTTTGAAAAAAATCAATTTGTTGACTTAATCTGAGTATAACAATTATAAACATTATATTTTAACGACCATGTAAATTTTTAACAGCAGATTATGTAAACATACTGAGTGATTCTTTTTTTTTTCTGTCAAAGATCAGTTTATCATGTTTCTCGGTGTAAATTGGTGCAAAAAATGTTTTAATATAGAACAATTTTCAATGCAGGGGCCTTTAAAGGACCATACCATCCATTTTCCATGTTTGAGTCTAATATATTCAATTTTCATAGTCATGGCCGAAAATATTGGCAGCCTTGCACATAAAAGAAAAAAAACAACTCACAATTGTCTCTAAAATAAGTTGAAATTGGCAAAAGTATTTGATCTCCACAATTCTTTATTTCACTGTTAATAGTACATAATGTTTTTGATTCAGAACTTAACATATCCTTTTAAATCATAAAATAAACAGAAATGGTCTTGACAAAATTATTGACANTTCAGAACTTAACATATCCTTTTAAATCATAAAATAAACAGAAATGGTCTTGACAAAATTATTGACAGCCTAGATTTAATATTTGGTAGCACAGCCTTTGGAGAAAATAACTGCTGTCAAGCTTCTTGTAGACTTCAGTAAGATTCCTGCACCTCTCTGCTGCAGTTTTGGCCACTCTTCTTTTGATAACTGCTGCAGTTCTCTCAGATCTGATGGGTCCCTTTCTTCCAGCTGCTGTTTTCAGATCTCTCCACAGGTGTTCAGGGGGATTTAGATCTGGACTCATTGCTGCCATTTATGAACAGTCCAGCATTTTGTTTTGAACCATTCCTGGATGCTTTCTGGTGTATGTTTTGGGCCATTGTCCTGCTGGAGAACCCATGAGCTTCAACAGAGATGCAGCTTCGTGACTTCAAAACACCTTGGTAATCTGTTGATTTCATGATGCCACACACAGATTCAAGGCAGCCAGTACCAGAGGCAGCAAAGCCTCAAAACATCAGAGAACCTCCTCCATGTTTGACTGTAGGACAGTGTTCTTTTCTTTGGAGGCTTCCTTTTTTTTTTTTTTTTTTTTCCTGGAAACATGGATGTCAAGTTTTCTAGTTCTTTCCTTGTTAAATTTATCTTTTTTTTAGTATATGCGGATGTAGAGTTTCCCAAACTTGAAAAGGATTGACTTGTCTACCCGAAGATTTCAACTGGATTCCACTCAATAACCACACAGCTTTCCTTTTTTCCTCCTTTTATTTTGGTAGGTTTAGCAACTTCTTTGCAGTTCACTTGCCACTAGCCATAAACGGTTAGGTAGGTAATAGCTTAGCAGCAGTAGGTTAGCTGGTTAGGCAGCAGAATTAGCAGGTGAAAAACCTTTAAATAAACACAGAAAAATATGTACATTTAAACTACTGCAGATAAATAAACAACAGAAAAATACACATCATTTACAAACCATTATGCATCAGTGAGTCACTTAATTTACACCTTCTCTCCTATTAAGTACAATTAAAGCTAATACACACTGCTATCATAATTCCTGGCTTAACATCAGATGCCATACACATTCTGTTATACATATATATTCTTATAATCACATTTATTTAAAATAGTATTAAACATTACATTCAGATCTCTCAAAAGTTTT
>VXCM01003642.1:11916-89898 GCA_014773175.1 Lucifuga dentata | reverse complement strand
TTCCAGACCTCGTTGTGGCGCTAGAGGACAAGTCAAGTCATCCTCAGATGATACAAACTTCATCTTTGGGAACATGAATGTTTAACAACTTTACTGAGATATTTCACGCCTCACTACCCTGTTTGACCAACGGACCGATACCGCCATCCAGCGGCTCAAAACCACATTGCATTATAATTAATTGATCAAATTCATTTTAGCGTCGACGCTTGTCCTCACCTTAATTGCTGTGATGCAGTCCAAAGTGTTTGTTTTTTTCACACAGGTGAACACGGGAGCCTGACGTGCCAGATCGGCACATTTTCTGAACTCTGCCTCCGACTTTACGCACCACCTCACCCGGTCACCGGCGGCCCCAAACACCGTTCCTGTGGATGCAGAGGAATATTACTGAGAGAGAATTGCTCTTTATTTGATGATGCTTTTGTGCAAAATAATATTTCACTACCGAGGAATCCAATCAGAACTATAACTTTCTGATAATCAAACTCCTCTAATCAAACTGAGTTCCTTTACCAAGGCATCCGAGCAGCAGCAGCAGGAGAAGAAGCTTCATGGTGGACTGCAGGGTCTCCAAGTCAGCAGAGTAGACTGTTGGGAGGCAGATCCTGCTTATATAGGAGACATCCGAGGGGGGGTTGCTTCGGTGTCCCAAGACTTTGTGTGCGTCCGTGTGCGTGAGGGGTAGCAGAGTAAACCAACAAAGATTAAATTTCCCTAATTTCCTCATAGTGGAAAACTGCAAGCAGTCCACCGTGACTATTTAACCATTGTTTAAACTAAATTTAAATCTAAAATCACACAAAGAGCATTCAAATGGAAAAAACGTTCAGAGTCTATAAGTCATTTTTTCGTATACTTTTTCATTGGCTTTGTCTTTTATTTACCACCAAAACACCCCAAAATGTAAGGAACAAACAAGGAGTTACTGATGATCAGGTGTGGACGTGCTTTTCTTGATTCTTCCTGCGTGGTTCTATTTTGTTTCCAGATCCTGACACATTTCCAGAAAATTCATGAAACAAATCCAACTATCAGGCCTAATAATGACAAAACAACTCCATAGGATGGGGATTTTGAGGTGTGTTTCTATTACAAATACACCCTTTCATTTTTTCCCAGCTCAAATTAAAATTTAGCCTACATGTGAACATTTCAAATTCAGAGACCTGCACATTTGTCAGTTTTGAAGTTTGTCTGTGATACAAAATTGTAAACACAAAGCAGCATTTATTACTAAAATCCCACTTATAAGAACTTTGTTTCTATTCAGATTTTAATGCATTGAAGGTGAGAATCTCCACTTGTGCATTTTGATTTTCAGAAATGTGAAAAGCTGTTATCAATTGCTCTGTCTTTAGAAAAGAAACATGCAATTATTGATGCCAACCAACTAGGCATATTGTGTCCACTGAATTTATTTTAAAGTGCTTTAACAGTGTCAGTACAATTATACAATATTTGCAAATGCTGCTGAGTACTGTTTTTAACATGAAGGCACTATTATGAAAAACTGCATTTTCTAATTTACTTAGAAAAGTGTCAGTATTGTCAAGATCCACATAACGGTAGTGTTTGTTGAGTCAACATTACCCAACACAAGAGCTAAGGTCCATGTTGATCTCTAGATTGAACCAACAACACTTCCTCTTTGTTCTAATTTACCAAATATTGAAATATAACCTGCAATCTTTCACAATGTATGTCCTCATACATGAACTCAATCAGAAGCTTGGATGTTCCAATTCAAGATTTTGCCAAGATTTTGGTGAAAGTGCTGGTTATAATAAAATACAACCTGCAATCTTTCATAATGGACGTCCACATGAGCTCAATAAGGTGCTCGGCAAAAATGGAACACCCAAGGCATTATCTGATACTTTGAAAAATAGGGTAAAACTATTATGGTCCTGTATCCAATAATATGGAGCAATCATCTTTTAATAATAATAATAATAATAATTAGTGATGCTTATTTACTGATGCTCTTTTTCCAGGGCATAAAAGGGTAATTTTCCTTTGCATCTCTTCATTTAAACTAAAAGTCAGTCATCTTTACTGGCATAACCTTCTATAATGACCACATTTCATGTTTTCCACTTTTCGTGTTTCCTAGCTTTATTTTATCACTTTATTTGAATATTTGAATGTATATGAATACATGTATATGAAAGACAAGAAATTGTCCAGCTGTCTTTCTGCACCCATGTCTTTTCTGTCCACTTATAGTGTATACTATACGGAGTCTGTCTGCAAATTTCTCTGCTGTCATTGTCCTGACATCTTATATATAAAAATCGATGGAACTAAATAATATTTAAACAAAGAAATTAAATAAATTCAACAATTATGTATAAGAATATATAAAAGCATTTAAAAAAAAAGAGAGATTCGGTATGGTTCCGGTGCAGCAGGAGAAATGCAGCTGCAGATGTCTTGTATCTGAGTGGAAATACCACTTTTAGACATAAAAAATAAATATTTGTGCACAAAGCTTCACTTGGATTTTCCACACGGTTGATCCAATCACTGAATGGGAATTTTTACAATAGAAAAAAAATGGCATCTTTTATGGATATTTTATGGTTCAGTGCACCGGAGTTCACCAGTGTGGTGTACCAGAGTTCAGGTCCTATTCACGATTTCTATGTATGTGGGGTATTATGTGACTGTCGTTTCTTCCGGAAAGGGAATTGATGAAATAATAATTCAAGGTATAGAGGAGTGGCACTTTTTTTTTAATGTATACTTTTGTTTTAAAGATGCAGTTATTCACATAGAATGGTTTTTCTAATCTTCATTTTCCAAACTTCTGGCCAGTCATTAAATTTATAGGATGATATAGAAGAACAATTTAAGAAACTGTTATTACCTCTGACAAGGACATTATGTTTTCATCAGTGTCTCATGGTTTATTTTTTAGCAGGATTACTCAAAAAGCTCTGAACCCATTTTAATGAATCTTGATGGAAGGGTGGAACATGGCCAATGGAAGAACCTATTACATTTGTGTGTGGATCTGGATCCAGACGTGTGGAGTTTCTATGTTCTCCATGTTTGTGTGTGCTCCTGCCATTGCCCATGACTGAGACTTGACTGTAAGACCTGGAGTTGCTCCTTGGACCACTCCTAGAAGTTATGGTGGTCAAATGCAAAGGACAAATTTCCCAGAATTTCTTAATGTTAGTGGCCTGTTGCTGTGACATGCTATTTAGTCCAAAAAGTACTACTTTATAACCAGCTTAGTGAATATGTCTCATAAAGCAAATTAAAACTCTAAAACAAACAAACAAACAAACAAACAAGGGAAACAGCACACATCAGGTAACACTTTACTTACTTAGTTGAATGTTGATCAGCTGAACAAAAAAGTTCAGCTGATCAACATTCAGCTGAACTGCTGGAACAAAATTGTTTTTTGTTCAGCTGAACAAAAAAAAATTTTGTTCCAAAAAACACCCCTTTGCTGAAGATAAGCTGAACTTTTTTCAGCTGAACAAAAGAAAATTTTGTTCCAAAAAACACCCCTTTGCTGAAGATAAGCTGAACTTTTTTGTTCAGCTGAACAAAAAAAAATTTGTTCCAAAAAACACCCCTTTGCTGACTCATTACAGACTATAACCCTAACCTTATTCTGACCCTAACATGAGTCAATCGTTATTTTTACCGTCGTCCCCAAAGATCAATCCTAACCCTCCCACGTTAGGATTGAAGGTGATACAAAACTATTCAGTTTTGTATCACCTTAGTATTTTCACTGACACGTGGTTAAAGTATGCCAGAGTATCAGAACTATTTGAACAAATAAATATTAATTTACTATAATAGGATCTTTATGACTTTAATTTTAGGGTCTCGATTTAATACCTTTTTGATTGTCTGTTTCATGTCTTAACATATCTACTGCTATTCTGAAAAAAGTAAAAAAAAAAAAAAAAAAANAAAAAAAAAAAAAAAAAAGTAGTTATTTAATTTTTTTTATTTAGAAAACTATAAACACAGCTGGCAGTATCATGACTGTCCTGCACAAGAGATTGAATGAATTGAGTATCGTACTCTTTCTATTCTATTCTCATATCTTCATACGCATGTACTCACATTTTGTAATAGTAATGCATATTAAAACATTTACTGATTTAATGTTAAACTGAATATTTGAATGGGGGNCCAAAAAACCATCCTGACTGTGCAAAAAACAGGAAGATAAGCTATACTATCTGGGGGTTAACAGTGAATCAGTTTTTGAAGTTACATGTTTTTTCACACATAATGGTCCGTGACGTAGAGCAGACGAAAGTGGATCTGCATATCAGACACAATGCATTGCACTTGTGTGACATAATAGATCTGTAAATGAATATTTAAAAAATCACTTTGTGGAGGTGGATTATTCCATCTGTCAGCTTACAAACACTGAACAAATACATGTTGGCTATCTGGTGTTAGTCTGACCTGATGATGCTTTCATTATTCACAGTGACTGAAATATTGACTGTGTAACAGAATAATATAGTTTAAAACACAAAAGGGATCATATCTCCCCGCCTCCACCTCTCAATCAATGTCTGAAAATCCATTTTTATTATCAGGTCAGTGACTGCTTAAAAAAGTGCATATTTGACCTAATTTCCACTCAGGCATATGTAGCAGGAGGGAAAATTATCAAATTTGATCAACATCACTTACATCCATAGGCTGTCTAAACCTTAACTACTGTCATCCATATTGAATTCTCAGCTCTGCCGACTTCCCACGCAGCGGCGTTATCATTAACTTCCATTGACTGCATTCTGAGAACAAACTGAAATGAGGTCAATGCCCTTCTTATGCAACAAATGACCCTGCAAACATACAGTCTGAAAGCATCTGTCCTGCTGACCTCATTAATATTTCAGCACAGGTAAATTCATTTAAATTCATTGTGAAACAATTGAATGTCATCGCTAGTCAGGTGAAATTATGGCTGCCTCATTAACCAATAACACTTCTAGATTTTTGGTTAAAAAAGAAATCGGTGTTTCTTTATTCAGCTGTTTTTGCCAGCACACCCACCTCCTGTCTGCTACACAAAATAAGAGGTTAAAGAATGCTCTGCATGTATCCTAGACGCCACTGGGGAGAAGTAAGAGTCAGTGTCCTCATCTGTTTGTACAGCTGCAAATCTGCAAATCTCTTAAACTCTGACCGTTGCTCTGGACTGCCATTTTATCAGTTGGGGCCCTCATCCAAAGGCGATATCAAAGTGTAAGATGAAGAAATAATGAGCAAAATAAACATATGTTTTTCAGGGTTGGAAACCAAAGCTGATCTGTGAAATCATAGATACATAAACATATAAAAGTGACACTTTGTCTCAAAGTTGAATTGAATTTGAGCATCTGAACATACATTCAGCAGCATCAGGCATATCTTAAAGGCCTAAACTGGCCATTTTGCATGTTTGAGCCTAATATATTAAATTTGTATACACGTAACTTTACTGACAATCATTTCCCAAAGCATACTACAGGAATGGTGAGTTAAATTTTTTTTCCTACCTTCCAGACCGCCATTGGTTTCAGTTCATTCTGGTCCTGCAATTAAAATCAACTTGTTGAGGCTCAAATATGCAAAATGGACAGTATGATCCTTTAATATTCTACTTCCTTTAGTATTGTAAGACTGCAGATTTGCAGGCCAAACGGATACTTTGTGTTTTCTTTTCTGTCATTTATAGGCAGGAATACGTGATAGATAATTTTTCATATTTGTCAACAGGGAATAGTCAGCAGGGGTAAGATTCATATATATTCATGGGTAAGATTCATATATATTCATATATTTCCTATAACATGTGAATTATGCCCATTTATAGGCGGTGATATCACTGCTGATTAAACTGCAGACAAATCGTCGAGTCTTAATTATAGGTATAAATTTTAGAAAGGTAGGTAATATATGAAGAAATGTTACCACAGGGGTTATTCTAGGATTTGATAAGACCTTTGCCTCGTTACTTACCTCTGATGTTACAAAGAAACAACTCAATTTATCAAAAAGTAACAAAAGACTAAGCAAAGTTTCCCTTGGTTTTTGTGGTTATATTTCAACATCAGCATATTTTCTTGGCAGCATATAAAAAGAAAGCAAACAATGACTACAACTAAATATCAGTCTCTCTAAGCCATCTCTGTACAGTGTAGGTCCAACTGATGAGATGTACACCCTTCATTCATTCCCTTCTGTATCAAAAGTCATTTCTGAAAATCCAAAAAACAATCTACTAGTTTCCCATTATCCAATAGAAACTTGAGTAAAAATGTGCAGATTATCCAGTCCCCTCTGATCCATACGAGTGTGTCTCAGACATCTGACACATTTATGTGACTTGTAAGTTGTGGACCTTTCGTTCTAGAGCCCCTGTCCTCTGAAATAATTACAACAATGGATCAAGTGAGAGACCAAATTCAGGTCAAAATAAACAAGAATAAGCCTCCCTTTACCTGTCCTCAGGTATGGAAAATAACAAGAAAACAAGAAAATAAACTCTGAAATTTTAAATGAAATACCTACCTCTTTTACCTCCCTCTTTTCTGGGAGGTAAAAGTCTTTTTACAAGTCCCTGGTGCCTCATCGTCAATTTGTGATCGATTATTTTGGGCTATATTAAATGTATGCTATTCTGATGTGCCTCAGTGAATCAGGTCAAGTGAGGCCAACATTGGGAAAGAATATTAACACCTTACTGGCCAAATGTTGAGCACTAAAAAGGGATTAAGCTGTCAGCAGAGACATCAGTATTCAGCCTATAGTGGAATGGTAGGAGGTTGTCCATCCACCAAAAGATGTCTTTGAAACAGGGGCCCTAATTCCAGAGGAACGGAAGGTTATGGGATCGAGGCCAGCAACATTATCCCAGATCGTGGGTGAAGGGGTGAGGTCTGCCAGAGAGATAATGACGAGCAGAAGTGTGTGTCTGGGAGGGCTAGTTCCTCTCCTGCACAAATACAGTCTCCTGTGGACAAAGCCCTGCCTCCTGCAGTGTGATGTCATAGTCCAAGTGGGCGAGCTTTCTTCTGGGAAAGTTGGTGACAAGTTCGAAGCGTTCATTGGGGTAACCCTTGGACTGGACGTGTCTTACCAGTGCCTTGATGGGAGAGAGATAGAGTAGCACACTGTGAGTGAGAAATCAATAATGCTTATAAATGAATCAGAAAACCCTTGCTTTCAGTTTGCTCAATGCAAAGAAAAAAAAAACTGTGTTCTCACCATAAGTTTGGCTTTAGATGACAAGGAAATCTGCTCTTTCTGTCCATCTGGGTAACGAAGCATCAACCTGGCCTTAGGACCTGTGCGAAAACACAAATATAGTGTTAACTGTCTTCCAATAAAATGACACAGTTAGCCATGTCACTGTGTTTCGATCTGTGAAAAGAATTTTGCCCCTTTGGTAACCTCTGGAAATGTTACAGTGCAGTGTTAATTCATTTGTGTGCTTATGAGGTCAAACTTATGCTTGAAAGCTGATCTACTGTATTTTTGTATTTCCCGCTAGTCAGTTAGCCACGCCTTCTGTAATGTGTTGGCGGTGGCACAGAAATCTGGAGCCTTTGAAAGCATAGGCAACTTAAAAGAGATCACCTCCAAGGATCAATGCTGAACATTTTCTCAACCGCTTTACACTGAAGTGCTCAAAAAGCTGCGACCAGATTGCTTCTGTATTTCCTTTTCGCAGCAGCATGTGGGGATTCAGCACTAGTTAATGGCTAAGATATACACAGCCTAGTTGTTTGAAAGGGGCCAGATTAAGTGTATATTATTTAAAATAGCTTAGAGCCTTTTTCTTCTTCTGCTATTGTTCCACTGCTTCCTTTAATGGCCAATTACTACTCTCTGCATTGGGCACAAATGCATATCATATCACCTTTGTGCTTATTGGCAGGAGGTGTGCCCTTCTGCAAATGCTGGGAGAACATGGCAAGCAAATAATATGGGGGCCTGCTCATCAAAACATTACCTTAAGCAACCCAAGCAACCCTCAAAAACTCCAAAGGGTGTGTGTCTTTGCAGGACATGCTTTGTGAGGAAATTGGAGACACCTGCTTGGTTTTGTGTCGCGTATTGTCGTACCATTATCATCCGGGCAGTCCAAGTCACAAGTTTTGGTGGTGCTGGTCTTGGAAGGCCCAGCGCTTTGGCTCGCTGCAGTACAGTGGTTCCCAGCATTTGTGTCAGAAATACGAGGAGCAGCAGCTGAAGGCTCTAGGTGGTTCTTTTTACTCTCCTCCTTCTTGTGGCTGTGGTTGTTTTCTTTGTACGGGGACTTTCTGTGGTAAGAAGCAGGGCTGTCGGGATGAAGACGCTGTTGGGCTGCAGCAGCTGGAGGGGCTGAGGTGTGTTTACTGGCAGAACTTCTCTCTTCCTGGGGTTCTGGTATTTCATTGTCTGAGCCATCAACGGAGATGGGGCCCTCGCTGTCAGAGAAAGGCTCTGCGTCGGAGTCGTCGTCTGATCGGGGGGAATCGGGGGCGTCTGGGACATTTGAGGACTCATAGTGGGTCTCCTGTAGGGAGGCTCGGATGGCTGCTTCCAGCTGACTGTCTTCGCTGGCGTCAATCAGGCTCTCCTAGATCAGAAAACAGAGCGTACAGCTGTTGAAAACAAATTGTAGAGCTAGCCTAAACAACGTGCAGACAGGGAAAATTAATACACAAGCCAAAGCTGTGGGATACTGACAAAATAATGATCAATTTCAAGTGAATCCATCAACACTGATACTGTGACAGTCTCTTGGGTATGACTACTGGTGCCTTCAGACACAGAGAGCAAGGAGAGTTCTTATCAGAGCAGAAAAAAAAGACGGAGAATTAAAGCTGAGTCATGAAATGAGAGACCCACAGAGCGAGCCCGTTTGGCAGGGGGTGCGTGGCAGGATGGCCCATCTAGTTGCCCATGCTCTGCCAGGAAGCCAGTTGCCTGCTCCAGGAACGAAGCCACATCCAGCTGGTTCCATTCCACCATTTTTTGACCTGATCATGGCAAGTTATCAGGAACATAGGTCAACAAAAGTTCAAGTAGATTCATAAACTTGATCAATTTATTTGTTAGATAAATCTACATGGAAAACATGCATAAATGAGAGATTTGCTGGCTCAGCCTTTTTTTTTTTTGTACCATTTGTATTGGCTACATAGTGTGTAATACATGCCATTTACATTTACTTTCGTAATTCATTAAGAGGAATCACCTATTGTTGGACTCACCGGTGCGGGGATCAAGGATGGAAATGTAGGGGAACTTGTTCAGCTTGTAGAACTGGATGTATCTCTGTCCTTCTTCGCTATCATGATATACCTGCAATGCAAAAAATACTCATTGTAATACAGATGCACAAAAAGTACATAAAAGTGCATACATGCGTGCTGAAAATAGCTTAAAGAGACATGGGCAGCTCGCATCTCAGATCATTTTTAATCCAAGGTTTTGAAACGTCGTACCTGCCAGAATATGAAGTGCTCTCTGATGATGTTTTTCACTGCATCGTTGCTCCAAACGTCCCTGTTCAGGCACTGGCAGGCAAAGTCCTGGACATTTTGAATGTTGATCATTAGCCACTTGTTCTCCAGTTGTCCACAGTCTTTTGCCTATAGGCACAAGACAGAAATGGTCAGTCACTTTATGTATCATGTGAATGGCACATCAGAATGGAAATTTCATCAGTCTATTGCGAAGATGAAACTGGTAGAAAAATAACTACATTTAGTAAGTAAATACTGGTATGCCATCACATCTGATGATTGCCTGAGTCTGCAGCTGTTTTCGCAAAGACAAACACATTCAGCCAGAGACGGAGATCTGATTTGTAAAGCAAGTGATTGGCTAGAATGAAAGCACACGTACTTGTGTCCTTCCATCCCTGGCACATGGTTTCCCACCACCCCAACAAAGTCACCATCGGAAATATCACTGAAAGTTTAGAATCCACACAAGGCAAATAAAGACATGTGGTAGAAAGGGTCCATTAAACGGCTCCTTACTGTCTCAAAGCTGCCTTTGTGCATGAGCTCAATGGGAGGACGGAAAAGGTCTGCCAGGGTGCTCAGTTTCTTATCCACTGTTCCACCATTACGCAGTTCCTGCTCCTGACGGACTAACAAACAAAATACAGTCATGGTCATTATAGCAGGTAAAGGCATAGCTATAAATACAGTGACAGAAAGGTTAAGATGGTGAATCCAATGATCCATCTTCTTGTGTGTTGTAATTATGGTGCATTATGTAGCCACATTTGCAACCAACATCATTCGTAAAGGTCAGGAACACTGCTTAGAGAAATATAACCTACTTACTTGTTTCTGTTTGAAAGTCGCGGAAACCATCGAATATAGATCGAGCAGGTCTTCGTCGCTTTGGTACTACATGTACAGTAGAAATATCATTTTCACAAGCTAATCAAAATCAGCACTGCGAGTAATGACAATACAGCGCTAACGTTCAAAGAATGCGAGGTAGAGTCAGGATAGTACCTCCAAACAGCGGTTCTGGTTCCACTAATATTTCCTGCTTCTGTGGAATAGGTGCTCGTACATCACTGTGACAAAAGGCAACAAATATTAATCACAGATACAAGATCTGGAGCAAAACATGCAGCATAAGTCAAGTACTGACAGAGATAGAAAATTAAGTGAATGATAAGCTCCTTTCAGACATGTACTTCATTCATAAATCTGCTGGCAATTTCTTGCATCAGGTTTGAAAAGAGTTGCAAGTGAGGTTTCCACAAAAGTCATGTCAGCAATTTTTCAACCTAGGACCTATTAGCATTTGCATGAGTCTTCCTCTGGGATTACATTAATAGCTACAACATACACAGGGTTATGAGCAGCAGGCTAAGCAAAGTAGCCCAGATGTCCCTCTGCCTAACTATGTCTTCCACCACTTTCTGGGGGATCCCATGATGATGTTCTCAGGCCAAATGGGAATATATATATATATATATGTGTGTGTGTGTGTGTGTGTGTGTGATATACACACATACATACACACACACATACATACATACATACATACATATATATATATATATATATATATATATATATATATATATATATATATATATATATATACACACAGCATATATATATAAATAAAATCCCTCCAGCATATTCTGGGTCTGCCTCGTGGTTTCCTTCCAGTTTGATGCACCCAGAATACCTATGCATGGAGGAGTTCAGGAGACTGATCAGACACCTGCAGCACCTCAGCAGGCCCCTTTCAACACAATAGGAGGTCTACTCTGAGCTTCTTCCTGATGTCCAAGCTCCTCATCTTGTCCCTGAGGGTGAGTCCTGACACACTAGAGGAACCTTATCCATCTTTTCGGTCAACTACCCAAAGTTCATGACCATAAGTAAGAGTTAGAACGTAGATCGATCGGTTAATCTTCAAAAGCCATCAATTTAACAGATAGATGAACGGGAGGAAATTTGGATATGCTATTGGGCGCGTTTATAAAATGTAATATAAACCACGATGAAGGAAAAACAAAACTGAAGACTTTAAAGAAATATGGATCATCTTACTCTATAGGGGGAGCTCTGCTGCTTGAAGCTGCTGAGCTGGAGCTGGTGCTGGGTTCCTCTGCTATCCCACCTCCATCCAGAAACATGGTTACTGCCATCTCCAGGTTGTTGTTGCATGCTTCCAACATATGTTTTCCTACACTCTCTGTGGCTCCTAAGAGAAAGTTATACATAGTAACCTTGAGAAGCATTTTCAGATAAAAGTGTAATACAAAGTCAGATGTGAGTTAGAACTTACATCATGTGACGCACTTGTCAATTTAGTAAAAATGCAACTGATGGTGCGCTACATACAGAACATTATAAACACAGATAGACTCATTTGATGTTCACAATTACTCTGTAGTATATTGTAATAACCTATTTAAAGTTATATACTTATTTTTGCACGTTTTATTTGGTGTACAAGCAATTGTGTCTACTGGGGGAGAAATTACTAATCGATTAATCAATTAGTTGTTCAATAGAAGATTAATCAACAACAACTTTCTAACTGATTAATCATTTTAAGTAATTTATCAAGTATAAAAATGCCAAACATTCAGATTATGCAATGTGATGATCTACTGTTTTTTTCTGTTTCATTTCATTTTATAAATGGAATCCATTTGGGGTTTGGGGCTGTTGATCAGACAAAATAATGGACTCTTATGAATTGTTTATGATATTTCATAATAAATTTCATAATAAAACCAGAATAAAATTGATTATCTAGAAAAAATAGTGAGCTCTGTTTCATATGATTATAAATTGAACCCCTTTAGCCTTCTGAATGGTTGCTCAGAGAACATATGCAATTTGAAGAAATCACCTTGGGCTATGGTAACTTACAACAATTATAATAAAAATATTCAATAATCATTAATTGATATCAATTTTAATAATCTGGGAATCATTTTAGGGTTTTATTGTATAAAAAAATGAAGTTTCCAGCTTAACCAGTGTGGTGACATGCTGCTAAAAACACAGATCTTTCAGTAATGAACATAATGAAATAGTCATTAATTGCAGCCCCAAAGTAGAGTACTCTAATTATTTTTGTTGATTTTGTATTGAAATTAATAGTAAATAAATGACTGAAAGGTATGAAAAATGCAGTCATCAGTCTGGCATGCTCTGAAAGTGGTCGCCAGTAATGTAATGTATAAGTGACTCACAGTGAACAGACTAAAACATTCAAAAACACCGCTATGGTCCTTAAACGCCTGAAGATCATCACCACAAAAGTCACAAAGTACGTAGTAGATCTTCTGTTTTGTATAAACACGCCAGATTTGAGGAGTAAAAGTACAGAGTAACGTTTAGGTGCTACGATCGCTATCTGTGCGTACTGCGCATGTCCGTTTCACTTTCCAAGTCCAGCAGCCCCTGAAGTGACTCTTTTCACTATAAAATAACTTCGCACTGAAATACTGGTCATCGTGTTGAAGCGTAACATAAACTACCGACCAACTCCGAAGAAGCTGGGACAGAAAACGTGCTCATTAAGGTCTGCTTCACGTCGCAGAGCAGAGCTGAAGATGTCCGTAACATGAAGCCTGGCTGATGGTGAAGAAGGAAAATGTTGTGCACTCCGACGTCCATTCCACATTACCAAAAACCAAGCCATGCAATAAAGATCAGAAAAGCAACCATAGGCAAACAAGATCCCACTGTAGTGATCACCACAAAGCAGATCCCAATAATTTAAAAAAGTGGCTGTGAAAAGTAATATTTTAGGATGATGGATTTATGAGCATTTTTCTCAATATTTTACTTGACTTTACGAGCTAACTGGCTCTGCTTTTCCCCCTGCAAAGCATTGACAGCGCAGAAGGCAGCTCAAGACTTCATGTCCTTTTTACACATCTGCGCAGTAATTTCGTGATAGCTGAGCGAGGGAACTATTCCTGTATGATGACACAAGACAACTTAAAATATTAAAGGGGAAACAAAATGTTATATTTACCTGTTATTGCTGTGAATTGTTGTATTAACCCGTTCACCCCCGGAGCTGAGGCGTCTCCGAGCGCCGCCATCTTACCGCCACAAACAACAACATAAATGCAGCGCGTGCGCACTGCCGTCCTTTTTCCTGTCTGGCGCGACGCGAGACCCTGTGCGTCACCAAAGGTTTGCATTGCATTGTGGGCGATGTAGTTCCTTTATTTAAGAGTCTATCTCACATCCACACAAAACACGGAGGTCGATTGATAAGTCCTGAGCCTATAAGGAAGAGTGCAAAAGTTGAAATCGTTTAGTGGAAGTACTATGCTGTGGCACAAGACCCTGTGCGTCATTGCCACATTATGAGTCATGTAGTTTAATCTTGCTCTTGTAGTCATACCTGAGTTGATTGATAAGTTCTGATCCTGAGCCTCATACATAACTGTGAACAGAGGCTGAGTATATATATATATGTAATTTACACTACAGGCCAGAAGTTTGAGGCCACCCACAGTTTAAAAAAAAAATCATCAATACACTTTGTTTTACAATTTATTGCACAGGATATGCAAAAATACATAAAATAAATGTAAAAATTAGTTTTCAAGAAGAATTTGTTAACATAAAAGCACTTTGAAGTCATTTCAGGCTCAGACTTTGGTTTCGTCAAAGTGAGCCCCTCTGGCCTTAATAACTGCCGCACAAATTCTAGGCAAACACTGCAGTAGTTTTTGGAAGTAGATTCCTGGTAATGATTCTCAAGCACTTCAAGCACTTGGACAGTTCTTTTTCATTGCCTGGGTGGGTGTTTGCTCTGAACTTGCCTATCAAGTTCATCCCATGTCAGCTTGATGGGAGAAAGTTGGAGACTGGGGTGGCCAAGACATAATTCTCAAAACCTTTTGCTTCTCTTTTGAATGAATGTAATTTTGGCATAATTTTGATGAATGTTTTGGATCGTTGTCCTGTTGAAGAATGAAATTTTGACCAATAATTCATAAACCAGATGGAATTGTGTGTCTTTTAAGGATGGAAATGGTAATTCTCTTTCTTCATAATTCCTTTAACTTGGGCAGTCTCCAGATTTCTCTCCTCCAAAACACCCCACAGCATTACTGAACCACCCCCATGTTTTACAAGGGGTCGCAGAGCAATAGGATGACCAGACTGTGTAGCAAAATGCTCTAATCTGGGAGAAGGCAGGCAGATAGCAGGCTATTGAAAAGAATGTTAAAACACATCAGCAAGGGAGTTGGAACACAACTGGAGTACCAGTGCACTAATACAGACTGGGCATGCCTTCATTAAAAATAATTTCTTAAGCCATAGTGGCTACATAATGTTCTCGTCAACAAATTGTGTGTGTGTGTGTGTAGTGTGTATATATATATATATATATATATATTTCAATAAAATCCCTCCACCATTATTGGGAGTTTATGCCGAGTTGGAATGGATCTTATGATTGAAAACAAATAACTGCCAAACCACTGAGTTAAGATGATGTATGATATATTAATCAAGAATGCATGAACTTTCTATTTAAGTGGTGTAATTTTATTGTTATGCGTATAATACATTCAGTTTGAAAACAGTCAACCAAGTCCAAAACCTGAAGACTCAGAACAAGTTAGCAAGTGAAAAGCAACTGGAACAATTTCTCATTCACTGAGAACAATCAAGATCAGGGTCATATTTTTGCAAAAATGTTGTGCTGCCTGGCATTAAAAAAAACAAAAAAACAAAACAAAACAAACAAACAAACAAACAAAAAAAAAAAACATCCTGAATTGGATTTCATTGTACATGGGGCAAGGGATGGCACTGACTGAGATGTCCTATCTATTTTCATATAGATGTATATTTACAAATACATACAGCAATACCTTATTGGCTGATTGTATATTAATTTAAATTCACAATTGAATGTAAAATAATATTTTATAACGTGACATATTAGTTCAGCTCCAGCTGATTTAAACAGATGGGTGTGATCACTAACCTCAACCCTATAACATATGACGTATTTAATGACAGAGTAAATGGAAATGTACTTATCTTATGTACTTTATCTTAACATCTAAGCAGATTCATTAAGACAAACAGGCCACTTCTTAGCTTTGATCATCCATTGTAAGTGAAGATGCAAGGAATTAGGTAATTATGGTCAGTGTGGTATCGCACAGAAAGCACTTAGTGCAATATTTCCCATCTAGATCCACCAGTGCATGACTTAAACTATTCTGGTGCTTCTAAACTGTACCCATAAGTGACCTTTTACCCCTGAGGCAGGAAATGAGTGTCATATAAAAGACACATCTCTTTAATTTGAAATCAAATGTACTCAAGCATTATATACAGGAGGCCATAATAATAGGTTGTTCGGTTTTTGTTCAGTGTGGTCATCTCAGTGTTTGATAAACTAAGAAATCCTACGACAAACATCCCAAAACGTAAACATCAATAATACTCTTAAGCAACGTGAGCATGAAGGCCAAATGTAGAATAGCAGAAATGCCACTGGTGTCTTTACTCATCTGAGAATTTTAATCCTAAAACTGTTTTAAAAATTGTCTGTATCAAAGTGTGATGTTTCTTACAAGATGATCATAGTCAGTCACCAGTTTGGTATTATGACTTACGGTCGATCCTCTTTAACCACAATTTATAGTTGGATATTTTTGTTGAATTAAAATTTATAAATGTGAACAAGTGTCCTTAAGATTGGTAGAGGGGTTGCCTTCATCTATCAGAAAATGAAACCACGTGCTGTAAAGAAAACATTAGACCCAACTTCAAAAATTTCCAACCATCAACAAGAAACAGAAGTTTCTTATAATTATTCATCAGTTTTTTTTTTTGTTTTTTTTTTTGCTGTAAAGGATATATTTTCCTTAAAAACAAAACAAAACTGTTATGTCCAAGTACAACTGCTTTTAATTAGTGTCTATACTGCATCTGAAGCTTTGTTTTATGACTTAAAGCAGAAAGTGTGCTGAAACAAAATGATAGACTACATAGTATCCTGAACATCAACGTATTTAAATATTGTTTTATTATGGACCTTCCCTTTAAGTCATTTTGAGATTTTGTAGTTTTATGCATACACCTAGTAGTAGCTGTGTATCTTACCTGTCCAACCAAATAAATAAATGTACACTGCAGTGCCACTTTAACAGCTTGATTAATAAGACCAATTTGTTATTTTTCTCACAGCATGGATGTTTGCAGAATAAATCTCCATACCATTTCGTATCCCACATGCAAAACAAAAAGCAAAGACAAATGAGAAAATGGGAATAGGATATTTTTGATATAATTTTTACATTTCATATCTAGGTTCACAACTTAATCTGCTTATTATAGCCGCATAACAGCATAGAACAATGTGAATGAGTGCCTACATGCATTCATGTATGTTTGTGTGTGTAGAGTGAACAATGGGTGAATTTAATGTTGGAATGTAGGCCTGTATATTTGTTTATGGAGTGACTATATGATTGTGTGCACATAGGCTAGTGTGTGTGAGGCTGACATGTTTTAAAATGAAGGCTGTTTGGTGGGTGGGTCAGGCAGGATGGTGAGGGAGAACACTGTAAGGTTGGCAGCACCACCTTCCTTAAACGTGTACTGTGGTTTAGAAGCGGATGAAGGTAGCATCAATCTGGCGCACGCTGGGCAGTGCCAGCATAATCTTTCGCCGATACTGTGGATCCTTCTGTAGTGGGTTCCTTTCGAGATAGACCGTCTCCAGAGATTTAGCATTCTTCAACTCATCGAGATCTGACCAGTTATCTATCTGATTATCATTCATCTGAGGAGAGAGAGGTCACATGAAGAGGATACAATTAGTTTTGCAATGTGTAGTTGTCATTTATATCAAGCAGTGAAAGGGAAATAATTAAAGTTTTTATAAATTTCCCTTTTCTTTTTTCCTTTTTTCTGTTTTTTCTTCTTTTCCTAAAGTCTTTACAGATAATTAATGTAGAACATGAATAAATTGATTTCAATTTAAAATATTTAGATGTAATAGCTGTATAGATGAATTTAAAAAGATTACTACTTATGTAAGTAGCTGAAAAGTAATTTGGAAATGTATGTTTTACAGAGATACATATATTAATTATGAAACAAATCAAACAATGCACCATTTTACAATTTACTTATGAAATATTTTAAAAAGAGCATAAAATTATACCCATGTTTCATTTTATAAATTTGACTGTTGTCCATACCCAGAACTCCTGCAATTCTGTCAGATGGCTGATGTTTTCAATTTTCTTTACTCGATTGGCTGCTATGTCCAAGGTTGTGAGCTTTTTCTGCAAGAGGAAACAACAGTGTGAAGATCCTATTTTAACACAGAATAACAGAACAACATGTTGCATGTTTTTCAGAGCTAGGAAAGCACATGATGGACAGTTTGGTATCCAGTCCTTCCAGAAACAGGCTGCTGCCTTTCAAAAACTCACATTGTTTTCCAAGCCCTCAATGACCTCAATGCCATTGTGGCTCAGATAGAGCTCTCTCAGGTTGAATAGGTTCTGCAGACCCTCAATTTTAGTGATGCGGTTACTCTGGAAATAAATGCATACAAACTCATGTTACATTTTAAATTATCAAGCAATTATCTACAGCATATACACATTACCATTTGTCTTGACATCACTTCCACAAATGCTGAGGAAGGCTTGTGTGAGAATACCTGAATACTTAAAACAGTTAAGTTGTGTAAACCCTCCAGATGCTGAAGCTTTGTTATTTTATTGGTGCCAAGGAACAAACTTTGCAAAGAGGTGAGTGCATCTAGGTTCTCTATGACCTGTGAACACAACAACAACAACAAAAAAAGGCAATGTAAACACATCAAAGTTATTTCATTAGTTTCAGTTTAACAGTTTTAACAGAAAATTTGTCACTGCACAAAACACTCTTTATGACTCACCCGGATGCGGTTGGAGCCCAGCTCCAGCATCTCCAGACCTGTCAGGTGTTCCAAGTTGGCAATACAGCTAATTTTGTTGTGAAGCAGAAAGAGTTTCTTCAGTTGAATCAGCTGCTCCAAACCCTCCACTTTCCTTATGCTGTTGAAGGACACATCAAGCTGCCTATTGATAAAACAAATATTTTGATTAGGATAAACTGTAATAATATCTTGTGCAAACTGTAAAACTGTATTAATAAAAAACTGTAAAAACTGTAAAACTGTATTAATAAAAAATTTGTCTGATGTTTACATTATTTTACACTCATCAATAATCAGATGCAAATAGAGCTTAACTTGAGAAAGTTTAGTCAGAAAGCCAAGTTTCCTTTAGACTTACTCCAACTCTGTGAGGTTGTGCAGGTTCTCCAGTTTGCGGATCTGATTGTCATAGAAATCTAGCTCTTGCAGTGAGCTCAAACTGTCCAGGTTTTCTATCTTTTTGATGAGATTCTGTCTTAGGGAGAGAGTCTATATAAAACAGAGAGATGAATAGAATGCAATTAACTGATACAAGCTTGAGTTTTATTTTTATTACAGGTCTCGCTCCTTCTTTCCTTGGATATTACTAGTTAGATATGAAAAACAAAAATCTACCCACAAATTTAATGTAATCTAACAGGTTAAAGGACAACCAAACTTTACCATGGATATACCCTCAGACTGCCTGAAGATAGCTGCGTGGAGGAGGAAAATGACCTGCGCTTGCCTCATTATCACTGCTGACATGGTACCAACTCTGAACTGGAGTTATTCAGTGGCCAGCAGATATAACTGTGGTACTGATGTTTATTCTGGACAGTTAAAGGTAAACTAAATTTTTTACTTACTTTAGCCTTCTGTAGAACCTCCAATCCTTCAATTTTTCCAATACGACAATGAACAAGATCAACATCCTAGAAAGAAAGCAGTGAGTTTAGGATGGTTAACTGCCTATATTCTCTCTAAAATGTGGCCAAAGTTTTGTGACTGTGACCAGAAGTAAACAACAATGAATTAAAGGCCATATTCTCACCTCTTCCTCTGGGTCTAGGGTTATGGTGTCCATATCAACAGGAGACTCTTCTTGACCTAGCACGAGAGTAACAATATATTACAAAACATTACATTAAGGTGGGCTGTGTGTTTGGTAGACACAAAAGACTACATTTTAAAATAGCAGATATGGTGCCTTAATTTTCTACAAATATATATACAATGGAAAAAATGACTGATGTACATGTATCACTGTCATGTCATATAATTGTTGTTTATGGTAAAATGAGTCTATTTAGGCTGGAACTGTTTACTTGTGGTAGGAGGCTGATTGGGGTCTATCTCTCCATTGATGCTCTTCCTTCTGGTCTCATCATCACCAGACTCCTCAGACTCACCCCTTCGGTCCACTAAGTCAGCAGAAAAGGAGAAGGGATGCTTTGTTTCACCATACAGAAGCAGTGCTGTTATTTGATCTATCAGTGACACATTTAGCTGTGGCTGACACATGTCAATATGAAGCAAAGTCTGGGCCCAGCTCCAGCTCGCTGAGGTGTATATGCATGTACAGCATCCAGCTTCTCCTCCAGTGTCACCAAGTTAAACAGCCTCTGCACTATGCAACCATAACCCCACACCATGAGAAACATGTCTTCACAACAGAAATTACACCTTCCACTGAATTACATGATTAATGTCTGTAGGGGGCATCCGAGCAATAGCCAACTGTACAAGGTAAACACTGCTAGCCATTGCTAGATAGCTAATGAGAATACAATTACTGAATGGCCAGCTATACTGTATAACACGGAAAACATAGCTTTCAAACATTTCTAGGCAATGTAGTTAGAGAAAGTGAAATTAACGGGTTAGTTACCTGCATAACGACAGCTAACGGGGCTTGTTGTTAGCATGTTAGCTAGCTAGCAAGCAAGCCAAGGATGGAGGTCTGGCTAGTAACGTTAGCTAGTTAATAACGAAAGCAAGTCTGAGATAATCACAGCGTGTGCTCTAATTAATATAACTATACAGGTTTGTCTTGTTAGATGCACGTTTACCCAGACAGTGCAATAGTGACACGATTGCATCTTTAGACGTCTCCTCACCTTCCATTTCTTGAAGCTCTCCAGCAGGTAGGGAAGCCATGTTTCCTGTCAACACTCCTGACAACCGCTCAGCCAATCCAGTTGAAGCACATACCGCCTTCAGACACAAGAGGGCGCAAGTGCGACATGCAGAAAACTAAGGTAAGCTCAAATAAAAATAAATAAATAAATAAATAAAATTAAATAAATAAATAAATAAATAAATAAATAAATAAATAAATAAATAAAAAAAAAAAAGTATTTTATTCGTACAGACCATTTTCATATGTGTCAATAGTATCTTTATCATGGTTACATACAAATTAACATCTTGGTAATAAGTGTTATTGGGTTTTGGTGACACGCAGGACATGATGTTTAAATAAAAGAATATCCCTGTATGGTTATGGTCTGTGTCAATGCAGGAGTGGGTTTTAACCTCCTCCACTTCCTGACAGTGTCATTTCAAGACAGAAACACATCTCTCAGCAGTTGAGGAGATTAACCCACCTTGGCTGCCTGAACACTGGTAATTTTTAATACAGTATGCTGGATTTGGCTTGGCAGTAATGAGAGAGAAGTGACAGAATTTCACAACTGGTGAGCTCATCATTACTTCTTTTTCCATCACCTCGCCTCGAGGCCTCCATACAAATGCGCACACAGCAGAACATGATTGTGTTAAAAAAAAAAAAAAAAAAAAATCTTAAAAAGCTCCAAAACTTGATTACAAACTGGAACACTGGCATGTAAAGATAAACATTGTTTTAATTTTCATCAGAAAAAAATTAAATTCAAATTGTACTTTATTGTCATCGTAAAGTTTACAATTCAATTAAAAGAAGTGACCTCTGAGGTTGGCCAGGCGTACAATTCCAGACTGTAAAAGAAATTATAATAATATAGAAAAAGAATAATAGACGTGTAAAAAGCAGCAGCAGCAGGTAGACTGTGAAAAGGGGAGCAGGAAAAAGATAATGACCAGTATATTTGTCTTACACATGGCTATATTCAAGACGGCAGACTGCTTTATTAATATATCCAAACACTATTACTTCCACAAACTTAACTTACGATCCCTGTCCACGTGCCTCCTCCATTAACCAATCAGGAGCCAGACGGATACATTTAAAGAAAACCATTCAGTATAAACTAAGAAGGAGTGGATGAGCGTGTATTTCCAGTTAGTGTTTGTACAAAGGTTGGTTTATGCGGTCGTGATCCGTTCGTGCATCGTTTCCATCTAAATGGCTTACACCACTTCTGGTTATTTATAGCTCCGCAGGGATTTCTCCTTCCTTGACGAAGCGCGTTGGACCGTGGGTGCTGCAGAAATGTTTTTACTCGGCACCCTTTTGCTTTGCCAGCTCTCACGGGCTTTCCTAGTTCCAGTAGGTAAGGAGAATATATTACACGTTTTACTTTTCATATATAGAAATTTGCAACGACGTTTACTGAAGTTGGTTAGAAGTCATGTTACAGTTTTAGTTGCAAATTGTGAGATGTTGCATTTACTGCCGTGTCTTTTGTGAGGAATTGAGTTAGCTAAGTATTTCCCAGTATCACAAACGGTATCTGAAAGGATTTTATCCATCGCATCAACAGTTTCACATCCAGCCCAAAACTTTCTAGAAATCTCAGCATATAAAAAAGTGGAAGAAAGGAGAGACAATTTGAACACGCCAGGTGGGGAAGCAGGGAATTATAAAGGGGGACATGAATAATACAGTAGTAGAACCATGATCCAGTAAGGAATCTGAAAAAAAAAATAAAATAAATAATAATAATAATAATAATAATCCAGGTCTTTTCCTTCGTGTCTGGGCAGGAAAGACAGATGCATGGAAAGATTATGTGTGGATAAGAGGGGCCTGACTGATCCATTAAACCAACTGAGGCTCAGCTAAACCGAATCAAACGTGGCTTGGCTGTTTTATTGTCTGTTTTTCTCTCTGTGATTAATTACCATTTGAAGAAGTTGGACCTACCCACCAGGGTAAACATGACAACATAACCATTCATCAGATTGAGCACATTTTACTGCTGTTTCTTATCCAGAAGTATAATTTCACTTCAGTGCTACTTTAATTTATGTCTATCCCTACTTTTACTTAGAGGACTTTTCCTACCACTTTTCCATCATTTGTCACATTTCTTAAAACATTCTTGCAGGGATTTTAACTTTTGTACTACTCATCCCATTCATCTCAGATTGTGCATTTTGCTTGTCTCTCAACAGATACCATTATAGTTCAGGTCCAGCAGCAGAGAGTGGTTGGTGGGCTTCGGGTAGTGGAGCAGGTCCTCCTGAATGGTTTCCCACTAACTAGCATGAGCCCGGAATTCAGCAGCATTATCCAAAGCATATTAGCTGATGCAGTCCTTAACAATGTCAACCAGACTGCAGTCATGAGTAAGATGATCATCATGTGCCAGTAATGAATGTCAGAAGTGATAAATTGATGATATAAGTAGCTTTGAGACACACTATGTACAGAAAAATGTTTCTAGTAGTGGAGCATTTTGTGCGTCTAATCTGATTTAATCTCAGGTTCTGTCAAAGTTGTTTCTATTATGTCTTTTTTGTTTTACTCCTAAGAAAACCACACAGTCCTTCATTCACGTGAATGTATACTGGAGGGGTCTCAGCTCCACTGGGCTGATCGTATACTCTGTGATGGGACAGTCTACCTGACTCTGGGGCAGACTGGCATGTGGACAGCCCACCTACCAGAAGCAGTTGATCTCAAAGCACTGTGGGACCAGGAAGTGGAGCGCACAAGGAGGGAGAGGATCCACCTTCAGGAGGGATGCATCAAGCTGATGAAAGAGCTGAGGCTCTCTGAGGAAGAGTCAGGTATATTTTCTTTACCCAACTGATAATAATTAAAACTCATTGATACTCTGGTATTGTATTGTGCTGCGAACACAAATTTCCAAATGTTTACAAAACATTTACAGATGGAGCAAATATGATTGGACAAAATGATAAATCATTATAGATGAATTCCCTAGTACTCCTATTTATAGATGGATTTAATGACTGTAACAACATCATTTAAATCCTGAAGTGCCCTTTTCATTTATTGTAGTTAATGTGATTATATTTACCAATGATCAATGACCACCTGAACACAAATGCCCAGTAAATATGACACGGTCATGTGATATTTCCCATCTTAACAAGTTAATGAGAATTGCGTAAACGCTCCATTAAACAAGTGACAAATGTCTACTAGACTGTGTGATATTGAGGGCTAAAAAAGGGCACCCCAGCCTCAACAGGCTGCATTTGGAGTCTTTGATTTGATATAATTTATTTGCTCAGAAATACAGACTGTGGAGGATCCTTCTCCTGAAGTATGACACAGTGGTGTTATTAAAAAATAAGGCTGGAAATCTGATTGGTGGCAGTCCATTGTTATGATGTCATATGATATTATGCATGCTAAAAATGCTAAATATGCATGCTGAATGATTTATATTAAAGTACTGGTTTGTACTCTGTTGAAATAACCCAAATCCCATATACTATCCCATTTTGAAGTGACACGCCTTATGTAGCATTTACATGCAGTTACAATTCTTGAATGTTTTTCTAGGCCCAGCAATTCCTTTGCCTCATTTTCTGATTCCAATCTTGGCGCTACTAATCTTTGCTGGGCTGGTCAGTATCAGCCTCCTCATCTCCAAAAAACAAGGTGGGTCAATGAACATTTTCCCTCCTGTGTGGTCCTCTTTTTAAGAATGAATCAAGTTTAATTTTGAAGCTTTTAAAGGCAGTTACATCTCAAAGGACTCCACTGTGGCCTTCATGATAACGCAGGATTATCTGTTTCCAAGAACAGAATGCATTCTTTATAGCTTTATGTGTTTATTAAACTGTCAGCTCACATGCATTTAGTGATCAGAAAGTAGACACATCTTTATAACCTTAAAGCAATCCAGTCGCATTCATTATAAAATTCACAATAGTAGGGCTTATTGCATTGGATTGCATTAGATTGCATGTGTGTTTTTAACTGAGTACCTCTGTCTTATTTTAATGCTGTATCAACCTTCATAAAAATCAGCATTACTGTGCTTTACTTCATAGCATGTCATGTAATTTGTTGTCACATGATTTTGGCGTGGAGTCTCATACTCTGAAAGCATGGTCATGTGTTTGTTCTTTCTCACTCTGTCTGCTTAGGTCTGAGGAACCCTGGAGGTAAGAAAACAATGGCAATGCTGTCAATGTTTTCTCTTTAGTTTCTGTTGGTTTCTCTGTTAACAGACTTTGGAGAAGATTGATAGAGAGTTAAAAATTAAATGTACTCCAAACAGCATACACACCATGTACTATTGCTCAGTTTTCAAGGTGTGTGTTTGTGTGTGTGTGTGTGTGTGGTGAGAGAGGGTTTGAGAGTGTCACATGGTTTTGCCCATTCACACTATGATGTCTATAATCTCACTTTTAGTTTGAGTAAAGATGATTGTAGGTTCCAGTTCAGCTGGTGACATAGGAATACACAAGTTATTTGATGGGCGTAAAAAAATGTAATCATTAATTGCTTTTATTAATTAATCAAAGCAGCAGTAAAGCAACAGGGCTTCAATCTCAAAGTTAGTCAAGAAGGCTAAACCTGTGATGATCAGTGTTCTTTGATTTCCTTGCAGGTGTTATTGGCTCGATCATTCATTATCCTCAGGACATGACAGGAATGCCCCCAGAGAGGAAAGGCTCTGGTTACCAAACCTTGTAACTCTTCAACGCATTCACCTTAAAGCTTTATGTCTAAATTGTTAAATGTCCGCTGATTGCCCCCTTTTCCTGTCTGTGTGGATCCATGACTGTAACCAAGCTTCTGCTGCCACAAACCAGTTAAAACACTTAAGACCACATTGTTTTTATGCACTTTAACATTTACGTATCACACTTTACACTGGTGCTTTTGTTATATAGAATTTTTAATATATACAAACATACAAATGTAATAATCTTCACTGCCTCTAAGAATTTAGAAAGTTCTTTTTGCACATTTAAGAAATTTTAAGGGCAGACATTCATATATTCTCTCTGGTCTTAATGATTTCTGGACTAAGCTAAATAACTTACTGCATGTGGGAATATACAATGGCAACTTATCACACTTGTGTGGAACATGGAAAATGTAACAATAAACTATCCTGCAGCCTTTAGATGAAACACTGCTAAAATCAACCAAGTTTTGAGAGTGATAGACTAATCAGAGAACAGTAGACAGACTGTTTCTTGTACAGTTCTAGTTCCATTTGTCCAAAGAGTCTGAATGTGTAGTCCTCATGGTTGGTTGAAGACACCTTCCTTAATGTTCTCAAAATGCATTCTTCTTAAATAATCTAGTTTTTCTTTGCAGTACATTGTTGTGATGGTTTTGTTTATGTGTTGAGGTGAAATTTCTAAAAAATGTTTCATTAAAGTATACTTTTATGGCATGTTTTTATTTTACTGGTACATACTTATAAACCTTGATTGTGTACTGCAAGGGTATCTTAAGGCTAGCTACTTGAAAGGAGGGTCTATTTTAAAGGACCACACTGGCGATTTTACATGTTTAAGCCCAATAAATACTCCCTGTATGAATGTTATGTCACGGCCAACCATTTTCCTAAACGTAAAACTTTTAATTTTCATGTTATTTAGCCAAATCCCCTAATTTTTCAAAATCAAATATTCAAGAGGTGCAGCCATAGCACATGGATAGCAAAACTTGGTGTCAAGGTTGCTAAAGCTAATTTACTTGACAAAGAAAGTTGAAAATTGTTAACCAGCTCTGCTATTTTGTGTGTTTTGACTTTTCAGTCTATTACTCCATATAGGCCTGAGGAAGAATGCTCAAAAAGAAAGTGCAGATCTCCCAGAAAAAGCAAAATCAGGATTGTGCTTCATGTCAGTTGACAACAACTCCAACAGCTTGGTAGTGCCCTCTGAAGACAAGAGTTGTGCAATTACAAGTCAGCATTATACATAGTATTTCTAACTGCAAAGCCCCAGCGTCATATTCAGGCCACATTGAGGAAAGGGCCCAAGAGACCAGAGCTGGTGCACCAACTTTACACTGGAAATAAATCCCTGATTTGTAGATGTGAGATATCTTATGTTTTTGCTTTCGCAATGTCAAACTAACTAAACTAAATTAAACCTTTTATTAGCTTGTTATTAGTTAGGTCATTAATAGTTTATTAGTTTGAGCTAGTTGAAATTGATGTAAACTGTTTCACTTCTGTCTTGTCATTTTGTCATTTAGTTGTACATTAGAGGTGCTAATTACAGTGCATCAGGGCATTTACTTGCACCAAAGGCTGTGATTAAATAAATGCTAATTTCTATAAAAACAAAAGGATTTCTGTTGATCTTCATATTAAAGATCAATTGTTAGATATATTGATTAATAGAAAGTGAAAATAGTGCAGATTATTCATTGATATTTAAAAGATATAGCCAAAATAAGACATTTATTACAACACACTTCATATAAGATCATCCTTTCATCTATTCACTGCTTTGGCCTAAATAGTTTATATTTAACATTTTAACCCAACTGCAAATAATTCCACCAGTATATGATTTAACCAATAGATGGCGATGTAACTTTTTCCCAGGACTTATTTTGATACGTTGTTCTCTCAGGAAGTTCCATCCACCAATCACGTAAACGTATTTTCCAGCAAGCTATTGTTTGAATGAACCAATCACAGGAGCGCTTTCTGGCATTTAAACCAGGTGGCGTTATTTTTACTAAATTCGAATATTGGGGGAGAGAAAGAGAGCTATCGGTCCTGCGCTTTTCTGTGAGAAGTAAGTTAGTTTCCATTTTGCAGCTACACAGATATCACTTTGGAGTTTATTAATCAGAGGATTTATACTAAAGTAAAAACTGCTGATGGTTTACTTTTCGACACATAAGCAATCTTAGGATGCGTTTGCTTCCATGCTAACTTGTTTTCTCACGCATATAGCGTATTCGAATTAACGCTACCTGTATTTAACTACCATAAAACAACTGCTTTTCGTAGTTGTCTGAATAGCACTAGATGTAGTTTATTTCTCATTAGTAGCACAATGCTAACCTTAAGACACAAGTGTTAACATGAGTCACCTAGCAAACAAAACAGCATGTCGAACACATTGATTTAACCCCTTCAAAAAGCAAAGCTAGCTCAGTACCGCTAACGTCCCCCTTATTTGTTGTTGTTGAACTCTCAGCTCGTGTACAAGCCTGGATAAAATGGCCCAGTTTGGGTATGAGAACGACATCCACAGTATCCTGAAGCTGGACATGCCCATTACCAATGCGCCCATGGCGAGGTGGCAGCGAAAGGCTTTCTCAAACACATCCGCCCTGAACGTTCTGTCGCCTGGAAAATCTGCTAATGTGTCGCAGAGTTCATCCAAAACACCGAGCAAAACACCAGGTAACTATATGTCCCCTGTTACGGTATTTTGTCTCAAATCAGGGCTTGTTAAACTGAAGACACACTGATGTTTAAAGCAAAGATCGAAACCCAGGTAATAATGGCGGATAACTGAAATCTGTGCTTATCAGCTGTGTGGCAACTTCTCTTCTTGTATTGTCTTTAGCATCAAAAATAACATCAACAGTAGCTGAAGTGAC
Organism: Lucifuga dentata; assembly: GCA_014773175.1. Taxonomy (NCBI): domain Eukaryota; kingdom Metazoa; phylum Chordata; class Actinopteri; order Ophidiiformes; family Bythitidae; genus Lucifuga; species Lucifuga dentata. Next base: position 61,727 of record VXCM01003642.1, on the reverse strand, counting down.
AAAAAAAAAAAAAAAAAAAAAAAATCATACATCCAAGGTACTAGATGACTACACATTGGCATTTTTTCCTTATGAAAAGCTTTTTGAAAATGATCAAATTTGAAGTTGTTGGGCAGACAGATGAATTTAGACCCTTTTACAGTTTGCATGCACAGTCAGCAGAGGTGTGGAGCATGCTATTCTAATACACTCAACGTTCATTCATTAACTACACAGTACTACTATTGGTCACATCTTCCAAAAACAAAGGATATGATTGTTATGGTGTTATGTGTTCTGGCCTCTCCTGACTGTCCCTTAATCAGGGAGAGTGCATTATTGACTTGTCATTTTGTTTCATTTGCCACTGATATAAATTCCTGACACTTAGTGAGAATTTTAATGGTAAATACATTTCTCTGTGATTAATTAACTCTAATGTGACCCAAATTTCCCTGAAAAGAAAAAAACTGAATTTGAAAACTGGTTTTGAAATGTCTTAGAAAATATTAACCAATTTTTTTTTTTTTCTCCCAAGGCAAAAGTAAAAAGGTGACCCCGAACAAAGTGGGAGGAGATCGCTTCATTCCCATCAGAAATGGCAAGCAAATGGAGGTGGCAAGTTTTCTGCTCGCCAAAGAGTATGAGCCTGCAGACATAAACAAGGCAGTAGCAGCATCAGTGAGAAGCTTGCTTTTATACATTTCATTTATTTCTTGAATTTTTAATTTTTTTTTTTTTTTTTTTNATTTTTTTTTTTTTTTTTTTAATGGTGTTTGTTATTTATCAAGGCTATCTGTGTTTTCGAAGGAAAACCAGAAGGCCCTGTCTATATCACTAAATGGATACAACATTGAAGATGCAAAGATCCTGCACCTTGGAGGGAAGCCACTGAATGCTCCAGAAGGTATAAGCTTATATACTGGCACGTAAGAGGCAGCATATATCAGCACATTAGTGTACAAAGCAAATGATTTGTGTCTTGTTTTCACTTACAGGTTATCAGAACAACTTGAAAGTCCTCTACAGTCAGGCGTCGACACCTGCCTCCATCAAGAAAACAAGATACATTTCTTCAATTCCTGACAGAATTTTGGATGCTCCTGAGCTCAGGAACGATTTCTGTGAGTAATTTGTTGCATCTTTTAAAAGTTGTCGTACTAGTCTCTGGAGTGTTGGTATCATTGAGCTCCCTCTATAGATTTTGTAATTGTTCATAGCAGTCTTCCGAACCTGTGTGTTTTGTTTTTTTTTTTTGTCTTCAGTAAAAGGCATTTCTTTATTTGGTTCTTTGATTTTTAGATTTGAATCTGCTTGAGTGGAGCAGTCGAAACATTCTTGCGGTGGCCCTTCACAACAGTGTGTACCTGTGGGATGCCACTCAAGGTGACATTACTCTGCTCATGAATTTGGAGCGTGAGGAGGAATACATTTGCTCTGTGTCCTGGACCAAAGAGGGCAACTACCTAGCTATTGGCACAAGTGACTATAAAGTTCAGGTGAGCACAGTTAAACTTTTCTACCTCTCTTTCTGACTGGTGGCTTTCTAAAGAACTGCTTCCTATTTTTACTTGTGAATTTTTCTGTTTCTTTAGTTGTGGGATGTGGAGAATCAGAAACGTCTGCGCAGCATGGCCAGCCACCGGACGAGAGTGGTTAGCTTGAGTTGGAATGAGTACATTCTTTCCAGGTACAGTAGCTCCAGCTGAAGCATGGCTGCTTATAGCAAAAATATAAGACTGTCAAAATGTTATTATCATTCTTGCTTTTCGCTCACCTCAGCGGATCCAGATCAGGACACATTCACCATCATGACGTCAGAATGGAGAACCACCATGTTGCCACATTGACTGGTCACTCCCAGGAGGTGTGTGGCCTGACGTGGTCTCCTGATGGGAGATACTTGGCCAGCGGGGGCAATGACAACATGGTGTATGTGTGGCCCCGTGTGCAGGAGGGTGGAATTAGCAGTGATGGCCAGCCAGTCCGCAGATGGAGTGAACATCAAGGAGCCATCAAGGTGAGCAGCTTCACCCAGATACGAGCAAACAGACTGAATGAGCTGTTGAGCATGAAGACCTTCACCCATATGCCTGGAGTAAAGATAATGACTCAGTAGATGTATATACATTTTTAAAAACATACCGATTGAAATGTTAAATTATCTAATTCTCTGATAGGCTGTGTGGAGTCTTACAATCATTAAAGAAGAACTTGTGCATTGTTTCAGGCTTTAGCCTGGTGTCCGTGGCAACCAAATATCCTTGCCTCTGGAGGAGGCACCAGCGACCGCCACATCCGCATCTGGAACGTTAACAGTGGCTCCTGCATTAGTTCGCTTGACACTCAGTCACAGGTAGCTGCAACAATTTGAATGACTATTCTCAGTTGAAAATGCATTTGTGGTGTAAAAGCTGTACTTGGGTTGTGTTTTTTTTTTTTTTTTTTTTTTTTTTTTTTTTTTTTTTTTTTTTTCTTTCTCCTCTCCCCCTTTCTTTGTGCATAATGCATTTTGATAACTGATTTTTAGATCTCCTCACTGGTGTTTGCGCCCAACTACAAGGAGCTAGTTTCTGCCCATGGATATGTCCACAACAATGTTTGTATCTGGAAGTACCCTTCTCTCTCAAAAGTTGCTGAGCTCAATGGTAAGTTTCTGTTTGATTGGACCAGGTCTTTACTTGTTCTCTTAGGGACCTTAAAGGAGACTTAAGTAAACTAGAAAGTATTGATATACTACAGTCTGGTCTAAATAAAATTATTCTTTTAGGCCATGAGGACAGAGTTCTCAATTTGACTCTGAGCCCAGACTCCTCTACTGTTGCTACTGTGGCTGGAGATGAGACGGTGCGTCTGTGGAAGAGCTTTGAGTTGGACCCCGTTAAGAAGAAGGCCAAAGAAAGGATGGCAAATACAACTCGCAGTGTCATTCATCAGTCAATCAGATAATTTTCTTAGTCTTGGCTGTTTTTTGCCTATTGATGACTTTTATGTTTAATGAAATATGTCCGAATCTTATTTAAGCTGCATTAAAGATTTCCATTAGTTATTTTATTCATAACAGGCCATTTACTGATACTGTTTCCTACTATCTAATGGATTTTGACAGTCTTGTTTAATCTGCCAACTTGGCACACTAAAGAGGAAGTGTTAGCTTCCCAGCAATGCTGTTTTTATATCTAAAATAAGTTGGCTTTTATATTACCAAGATGCTTGGCAAACTGTTAACATTGTTATAAATAAATCGTTGTTTCCCATTTGCTTCTGGTAGTTAAAAGGGACAATTTTGTTTTTTCTTTTAAGCATTTGTACCTCTTCATAACTCCTCTTTAATCAACAACAGTACTGTTTGTTGTGGGTTCTTTGTCATCAATGCTTAAACAAATGAGTTAAATCAGAGTTGCGTTTAGTGCTGTAACCTTTTTTAGTAAAACTGACAACATGTTAATGGTACCTTGCACCCACCAAATTTGACAAATAAATATTCCAAGGTTATCCTGTATCTGTTTGAGAAACCCTCCAAAAAAGCAAAAAAAATTGAGAACATATGCAGTATGCTTCCTTGTTAAAGTGCACTATACAGCTTATTTATCACACCCTTATGATTAATTTTACAAACTTTTTTCTTTTATACAAATTCCTTCTCATTAAAATGTATTGTGCATCATTTAATACTATTGATGATAAATATAAGATGCATGTTTTTGACTTATGAAAAAAAATATTTCAAGAATATCAGTAAGAATTTGCAATCAAACATCAAGCAAATCTTATTGTTTGTAGTGTGCATAGGTGGTGGAAGATTCATGTCAACTTAAGAGTCACAGTCATAGGATTGTTAAGTCACGTACATGTTTTAATACCAACATGCTTCATCAAAATCATCTGTTGTGTTTGGAACAAAAGTTGGTTTTTTTTTTTTTACACTACAAAGGTGTGCGCAGTGTTCACTTGGACACTAGTTCACTTGAAAAAGTTTTTACTGTATGTAACAATGGGTAAAGTTATAGCACAATCTTTTACGTGTGGACATTTGTCATCAAAAAAAAAAAAAAAAAANAAAAAAAAAAAAAAAAAAAGCAAAACAACATTGCAGCATTATATGGTCTACATTTTGCTTTTTATAATGGAGTGGCTCTTAAGGAACAAAACTCCCCAAGCAACATTTTTGTTGTTTTCATGATTGAAGTCAAAAGCAGTTTAATTTTGAAATGGACATATCAGGTGGTTTAAACAGTCATATTTAAAAAGCTCTGAACAACTAAATCAGTGAATACATACTGTACATGGTTCTGTTATGATTTCAGAATTGCTATCTATAGTGCAGTGTTTTTTCCTTGTGTATTTCTGTGAAATTCACACATTGTACTGTGTAGTGATTTCACTATCAACAAGTTACACAAAAATAGCAACATGCATTAATACTGTAATATACAGTATAAAGTTTTTTTTCAATCATTTTCAGTATATTGAAAAGTCAAGATAGAGTATATTTACCACAATGCGCTCACCAAAATTAGTTTTCCAAGTGACACAGACTAAAATTTATTTTATTTCAGAAGATAAATAAAAACAAAAAACTTTTTTTAAACAAATATACTTCCTTTGCAGTTATTTACATGTGCTAGTCTGAAGTGGAGAGCGTGCAAAACTTCCAAGCAAACAAAATCATGAGCCAAACGAGTGTAGATCAAGCTTGTCAATCAAGCTTAAGTTGAAGAATACTATCAGTGAAGTGACGAATGAGCACCTTTCTTTTTTCTTTTTTAAATATAAAACGTGCATCACAGTTAATAGTTTCCACAACAACTACTGAACACAATGCAGCAAGTAGAGTTCACTAGCAAACAAAAATATGCCATTCATATCCCAGGAACTGTATATATTTTCTAAAAGAAAGACTAGGCTTACATAGACATACAGTTTATGAGTAGTGTATTAGAATCTGGATCATCCCAATATGCTACTACATACTCTATGAATGACATATTTTAAGGTGGCTCTAGAGAGCCTCCTGTGCCTCCTTCTAAATATTCTTTTCTCCAAACTCACCAGGTTAGATTTCCTTTACTTTACCAAGGAAGATTTTGCCATTCATGAAATGGTGCACTGACCCATTTTCAGAGTGTTTGCCGTTGGCCACTACAGTTATTTCTTCACTGGTTGAGCCATTCTCTTTTCTCTGATCCACTGTGACAGGAAGTCGCTTGCCCTTTATGTAGGCTTGTATCCAAAAGTTGAGGAAGAGGAAGAAGAAGAAGATGGCATACAGCAAGATAAGATGGATCCACAAGGGAACCTGGTAGTCACACTTTTCCATGAAGTAGTACTGGCTGATGTGAACACAGACCAAAATAAACTGTGTCTGTAGAGGGAATGAGAACCAGTTATCAGATGTTGGAGTCTTATTAAACCTTCAATACCAACTCCAAATAAGTCCTGTGGACTTGCAAGTCTTAGACTGACAAATTTGCTAACTTGAAACTTAACTTGAACTAATTAAAAAACACATGCAAGCTGACATTGGCTTCAGTGACTTGTGACTTCACATCGACTTGAGGTTTTGACTCAGAAACACTGACATCTTCCCCAACTCTTTGTTTCCTGTAAATCAGGTCTTCATTTCCCAGATCAGTATTCAACCAAACAGCCAATCAATGAACAAGGTACAGAGTCAAAACAACAGTTGGTCATTTGAGCCACTTTGGAACCAGCTATGATACCAATGAGAACTTTCATCGCTGACATTTCATGTGAAATTAAAACTAAATTTTTATAATCATATTTATAAAGTGTATCTAGAAAGTAAGAAAACAAATATTGAATAATCATCCATGTGAAAACTGACTATACAAATTATTATCCTGGCATTAAATTTGGCATAGAGCACATTATTACCTATTCAGGACTCAAAACTTCGGGTTTGCAAATCATGACTTGACTCCCCTTCTGTTCCAAACCACAGAGAGATCAAATACACCACCCCAGTCTTTCCAATATGTAAATATATTGTTTAAAACATGTACGTACAAGCTGAATGGCGGTCATGTGCTTCTTCCACCACAGGTATTTCTGGAAGCGAGGTCCTGCAGCAGAGAGTCCATAGTAGAAGTACATGATGACGTGGACCACGGCATTCACCATGGCGTGGAAGGAGGCCATTCCTCCAACTTAAGTGAGGCAAGACATTTCATAGACATTTCATTCATAGACTTATTTTCATGTACAGCATACAGTTATCTTTGTATCTTTTATTATTTTGGATTGGTTTAACTTCTGTGAATATAGATTTTTTGCAATATGAAATCATTGTTATACATAATCCCCTCACATTAAAGCAAATGGACACAATATGTGAATTGTGTTAAAATGGAGTAAATCTCACCAGGGGTCAGGGTGATACCCCACCACCAACTACAGGGCAAGAAGGAGTGATGGAATAAATGTAGAAATGTGATCTGGCTTTGTTTCTTTCTCAGCACAAAGAATACCTGAAATAAAACCAATCAAGCTCAAATTAACCTTCACATTTTAATGTGCCATTAGATGTCACAAACCTATTTGGAAGGAGATGAAAACATCCTTACAGTGTCAAGAAGTTCGATGAATTTTGAAAAATAAAACATCCAAGCAACTCGAATCATCTGGGGAAAAGAAAGGGAGGATGAATGTAATTATCAATCTATTCAGTTAAGACTGGAATTAAACAAATAACATAATTATTTTCCTTTCATTGGCTTACCCTAATAGCTTGTGGGCTGTTTGAGGTGTCAATGAGGTCACATCTCCATGTATAAGTAGTGCCCCAACCAGACATCATGAACTAGGCATCAAAACATGTCGGCAGCTGTTAAATCACTAAATTGCTAAACATTCGCATCTTTCCAGAGGTAGAAAATCATACCTTCAATTTCTTTTTGAGGGATCTAAGTCAACTAATCTAAACCCTTGTGCAAAATATAAAACCTTTTTTCAATTAGTATGTTCATAACTTACCTCATACACTATGACAGCATTCAGTACAACCATACTAAAGTTGTAGACAATCATGGCTGTGTTGAGACGGAAAGGCTTGCGGTTGGCCATCAGACGTGGTCCAACATACACTGAGAAAAGCACATAGGCTAGAAGGATGATGGTAATCAGTCCAGGCCTAACAATGAGCGGGTAGTCTCTGACCCTGACATCTAAAGACAACAAAAGACAAAAGCAGTTACATACAGAATATAGGAATTTATCCTAATTTTTTCACTCACAAAGTATTGTATGATATAACATCAAAGGGTCATTTCAGCCAAACAAAAGCAACAATACCTTTCAAATATAATGTTTGCCTTTATAGTGCCGGTTACACTAAAAATGAGTCAGAAAATTTCACTCACCAATTCTGTCCTGAAGATGACTCTGGAATTTTAAAATGTTTGATACAATGTCCTGCAGCATGGTGACCCGCTTTTTTGTGACCTATAAACTTCTGAAAAAAAAACCCAAAAAAAACCCACAATCATTGTTTGACCAGGAGATGAAGCTGAGGTAGGTGAGGTTTTTATGGACAGGTGAGCAACAACCTGTCCACCTGCTTCCCCAGACTGAACAAACAACAGACAGCTGCATAGGCTCAAACACACCAGACTCTCTGTGTTATTACCTTTCATGAAACATAGAGCAGAATCTGTATTAGGGACTCTTATTATCACAACCTATCATGTACCAGTCACTGTCCAGACGCAAACTATGCCTCATTTAAAAGATTTTTTAAAATATACATGACCATCAGACATGCAGCATTATCACAAACCACACATGCTATTACAAAGTGTTTTATGCTAGATTGTGAAATGTCTGAATTGTACCGTCAGTCTAAAAACAATGAAATGCTCTCTTGCTGACTAACAGAGCAAGTCAAACAGGTGGGGCAAAAAACGTTGCCCATGTGGCCAGCCAAGTCAACCGACTAAACTGCCTCTCTATCGGAACATCACCAATCAACAAATACAGCAAATGAAGGCTATATTTAAAGCAGCAGAATGAAAGAAAGAAAGTTATCAATGAATTTTGCATAGTTATTGACATAAAAGAAATTGAGTTTGTAAATGAGTTTAAATATTTAGGTGTCACTCTAGATCCCCAATTAAAGTTTGTTGTAAAGAAGTTATCCAAAACTGTTAAAACTAGTCTGAACTGTTTCAGGTTCGTAAGGTCATGTTTATCCTTCAAGGCAGCTCATTTATACCTGCATGTCATGATTTTTTCACATCTGTCTTATTGTAGTACTGCCTGGGGCCTGAATCAATAGTCAGACGTTTATCATCATTATCATTTACAAACAAGCTTTGAAAATTTTAAATCAGAAACCCATTAAAATGGCACCGCTGTAAAATTATACAAAAAAATAATCTTCTGAATTTTGACAATTTTATAAATTTTTCATTTTTAAAACTCGTTTGCAAGTGTTTAAATGGGCTGGCTCCAGAAATGGTGTCTCAGCTCATTAAACAGAGAGGTTATAGTGGAAATATGAAAAGAGGAATAACTAGCCAGAACTGTAGAACAACATTTGGTCATTCATCCTTTTCAGTAAAAGGAACACACATATAGAACTCTTTACCAGCAGAAATCAAGTCTCAAACACAACTGGAGGTATGCAAAAGGTGTGCAAATGCAAAAGTCAAACTCTGGCCCTAGCAAGGACAGAGATGTGAGCATTAATGAGGTCCCCCACTCATGTTTACACAAACAAACATTTTTTTTAATGGAAATTTGATTCTGTTTCAATTTGTATTTTGTATGAATTGTGCAGATTGTTTTTGTTTTGTTTGTTTTTTTTTGTATTTAACAGCCTGACCAGGGACAATGGCTGCAAATTAGCTCAAGCTAGATGTCTTACATACATTGCAGTTTCCACATTTGTCCATGGCAAATGTCATCCTTGCTAAATAAACAATAAATAAATAAATAAATAAATAAAAGTTCTTTCCTAAATCCAAAGGGAAAGTGGATCTCACAAAAGACTGGTAAAGACATTTTAAAAACATGTCCTGCCATTTACAAAACAGTACTTTTTTTTTTTTTTTTTTTTTTAACAAGAGACATGAGTTAAAGACACAGAACAGTATCTGAAACTAAAGCAACTATGACTCACCTGCTGAGCACACGTCCTCAGCACTCTCTCCTGTTTGAGCAGGTAGCACTGATGATCAGTTCAAAAGATTTAGCAGATCAAAATCTCCACTTAAGGCATACAAACACAAATTCCTTGCCTGCAGCCTGTGCTCAAATGTGTACTGTGGAAATATATACATATATATATATATGTATATATATATATATATATATATATACATATATATATATATGTATATATATATATATATATAAATATATATATTTTTTTTAACCACAGATTCCCCCAGAGCTGAAACAAATGAAGAAAGACAGAGTAAGAGCAAGGAAGAGATGAGTAAAAAGTGAGAGGCTAGATATGGTAAGTATGACAGTGAAATAATTCCGGTCAATTTAAACCCCACGATACTAGAGTTTCAGGACCACACCCTGTTTCAGCCCTAAACTCCACCTTCCTATTCTCACTTAGCCTGTTTGCAATTGGACTGTTGCATCAATGGTTGTGAAAGTTATAGGGGTCAGAGAGGTGAAGGTGCTGTGAAAGAAACCACTACCCAAGCCTTGAATAGTTTCATTGTTGGGCATTGACATCCAATCAGTATAAAATCAGCATACAATACTTCCTATATGGCTAAAAAATTAAACAAATGAAAAAAGAGTTGAATATAAATATTTGATATGTATAAACATGTATTTAAATGTGGTATAAATTATTACATTTATGTATTTTAACTGTTTCTTCATTGATTTCAATCCTCAAAAAAGTAATCAGTTCGTTACACAACTCATTCAGGCCTGTTCCTCAAACAGGATTTGGACTAAAGATGAATTCAGATGTAAGATAATGTAATACATTCATCAGATTAAATGTATTGTGTGTCTCACACATTTTGGCACAGAGGCACCACCCCTGCTGCTATGACTAGCTCCACAGCTCTCCTGCAACTCTGGTTCTACCTGTTCCTCAGGCACTGGTGATGATGGGTGTGGGGCTCGGCTGGCACTAAAATTTACTCGTCAACCGTGCACTAGAATGAAAGGGTGGCTGGAATGAAAGGAATCCATGCATGAGAGAAAGAGAGAGAGAGAGAGAGAGAGAGAGGGNCTGGAATGAAAGGAATCCATGCATGAGAGAAAGAGAGAGAGAGAGAGAGAGAGAGAGGGAGAGAGGAAATATTGCTCTGTTTATATTTGTTTGACAATTTAATACATGGATGATCTTTTTTTTATTTGCAGGAGCTGAAATTGAAATCTTCAGTGCTGTGATTAGAGTTCAGACTGTAAACGTGATTCATTCATATGTAAATTGGAAAGCAGAACAAAGTGGCAAAGATTTGTGACTCTCAAAATATAACCATATGCAACTGCAGGGTGACACTACATCAGGTAAAAGGTTACTAAGTACACTTACTACTCTGTCCTAAAGTTTGAGGTACTTTTACTGTATTATTCCCATTTTGAGCTACTTGTTACTACTTCTAGTTCACTAGAGTTCACAGTTAATGTTTTAATCTTTATATATTCAACCTATAATGGTTTTGAGTTACATATATAAGATACTCTTAATCTAGAAGGTTTGATAATAGCGCTTCTGAACAACTGAGCGAGCCATATGGATTTTTAGCTTGGGCGAAGCAGATGCAACTTCAATATCTGATTGATTAACCCATTACATATATCTGCTCTCTATGTGGGTATTCAGTTCAGCAGTTTTATGACAATACTGCCTGATGTCTACTGCTGGGCCAGGGGATAGACGAAGTCACCATTTAACATCAGCTCCTGGCTTCCATAAGAATGCTCACTCAGCTTGTTGCATGTGTATTAATAAATAAAAATGATGTAACACTCTGAGAGAAACCATTTTTCACAAAGAATACTTTTTTTTTTAACTTTTGATACTTTGGAGAGGTGGCGGTTCTGTTCTAAACATTTGCTGGCTGTGAGAGAATTGTTGTCATCATCTCTATCGGGGAAACCTGATGGTCAGCTGTTTTTCATATAGATGCCATATTAATACACACTACAACACAGTGGCTGTTCCTGCCGGTCTTGTGACCTTATAACATTCACTTAAGTTTTTGCCTAGTAGCAGAATTCATTTGATGGGAACCAGCAAACAACATAACAACGAGTATTGTCAGTGGACTAGCGCCTGCCTGCATGGACAGAGAATAGACAGAGTCCTCGAGACATACTGGTTGTCTTCAATTAGGCAGTTGTTCAAAAATTAGACAGGGATGGATTCCCCTGCAGCAGAGAGATCAGGATTATCTGTTGAAAAATGAAAATGAATAAAAGAATCACTAAAGATAAATGAGAACATTTTTCTCAAGATTACCTAATTCAACAGTCATATAAATCTGAAATGAATAAATCTGTTTTAGTCACACTTACATTGTTGGAATCTGGTATCCTGTCACTCTTTGTGTTGTCTGTAATGAGACAAGACCAGATTCCATGTGTGGATCATAAGTGGGTAGTGTGATGGTTCATTCATTGCATGTTTAAACCGTATCTGTAAAATATGTCACCTTTTACCCATTACCAATGCCCATGACATATATCAAAGCTGACAACTTAGAAACTGGGCCAGGTGATTTCAGGTTTCTTGCCTAGAAACAAAAGGATGGAAAAGTGCTGGTTGTTAAAAGGGTGTGAGGTTCTATTTCTGTCCTTTTAAAGAATTTCTTAATTTCTGCCCTGTTCAAAATGAAAAAAAAAAAGAAAAAAAAAAACAAAATAAAAACAAATCAATAATGCATCTCTACTACAGGAGATTTTTGAGTAAAATTACTTTTATAGTTGGTGCAGAAGCCTATTGTTTTACGATTTTCTAGAGGAATATATCCCAAAATTTACTGAAGGATTACAGCTATAATTTCAGTGATTTTATTATGACTAATATGATCCATTGATGTTGTCTAATATTCATTCTCAGTAGAATTTTACTCTCATTCACTTCTATGTGGAAAGAACTACATTGCATGATTGTTAACAATTTGGATTCATAGTTTTCATATTTTATGTTAATCTACCATTTATGAACAGGAAGTATCAATTTAAAAAGAGTCATACAGTTTCAAGGGTAACCCTGTGGTTCATCTTCACAAAATAATGCATTAAAGAATCAGCCTAATTCTGCATGTTTAATGTGATGCTTGTGACACAGATTAAAAGAAAATAATGGCTTAATATCCATAGTTTTCTATATAAAGTATCTTCGAAAGATTTTGGCCACTGTGCTGCTTAGTGTTGACAGAGTAGTATAGGAGAACATTCATGCATGCTAGTCACTTGTTTTGCCATTGAAGGATGAAATTCTACATTAATCAAATACTGTTTTATGAAGTATAAACTCAATATTTACTGTTTGAATCAAAAAAGCAAATCAATACTGGAAAGTAGTCTTTGTATTTTTCTCCCAACAAAATGGACAACAGTGACACAATGTGGCCAAGAGAGGTATCTGCAACACTTTATTAGGTAAAATAAAATTTAAAAAAAAGAAAAAAAAAACCCGAAATATTTGACAGATTAATGATCAGCATTAATTAGCAGAAATGTTAAATTATTTTACCCAATCCCAAGCTTCAGTAGTGCATTACTGTGCTTAAGTAAATTAGACTATTGTCACAATAAGCTGATTAGGCCATATGGGAAGAATGCAGGGACATAAAGCATGCGCTTATGATGCATCAATATTGCAAGTAACACGCCCTNAGAGAGAGAGAGAGAGAGAGAGAGAGAGAGAGAGAGAGAGAGAGAGCATTTGTTAGATGTGTTTTCTGTAATTTATAGCCATATAGTATAGCCATATAGCATAGCCATATAGTATAGTATTTCAAAGCAAAATAGCAGAAACGATGGTCACTTCTTTTCGTGAAGACTGTCACATCTATTTTAATCTGTTCTGCAGGGGATTAAAAGTGCGCCACTTTTGGCCTCTGCAAGGTACAGTTACATAAATTTTGAGAGTATTATTATTATTATACACAGAGTAATATTAAAGCTACCGTGAGAAAATGTGTAACCATTCACTTGCAAAATCAAACCTATTGAAGAGAATAAATGTGTATTTAAAAAAAAACAATAAACTCCCACAAAATTTGGAATTTTTAAGCACAGCAGTGAAATATGTCGGTAAATCTTTTAAATATATTAGTGGAATGCTATACAACAATTAGAGGAAAATAGGATAAACTCATTTTAAAATATTATTATGGTTGGATTAGGTCTAATTTGTGAATGAAAGCCTAGAGGCACTTGATTTGGTTCTTCGCGTACACCGGACTGAAGTTTGCCTTATTTAATGCTGGGAAATAGACCTTACACCCGCCTCCGGCCGTGTCTGTACCTTACAGTCAACGCACCCTGTGTAGAGCCAATGGGAAGGTGGAGCAACAGGTAGGCGTCCTCGCTCCCCGTTTGTGATTTTCAAAGAAACAAGTGTCTTGAGTGGGAGCGGGATAAAATGAGACCAGAGACGCCCGGTGGAGGCTTACACAGTACTTTCTTTACTCTTTTATCAGAGTAGGAAAAACATTTTGCACGGACATTCCTGCTTTTTCCTCCGAGGACCGCTGAGAATTTAAAAGGGGTTTCCTGTTATTAGTCTGGAGTTCCATTCTCGGACAAGCCTAATTACTGATACAGCAGTGTGGATATCTGTGAGATGTTGAAGGTAAGCGTGGTTTCCTTTCGTGAGTAATCAAAGACATTGTTACTCTTAGATACTAATATCCTACTGTTTATTAGACGCTCATCGAAAAAAAAGCATGATTTTTCACATTGTCTTGATTAAAACTAATGGATTTGCTGTCCTGTTATCAAACATTTATTGCTGTCACTGCCTGATGTTGCGTAATCCCAAAGATGTAGCAATATCTTGACAATCCCACCATGTGACTCACAACAATAACGCCTCCAATATCATCTTATGTAAGTTTCTGGTCTGATTTAAGATTTCCTTACACACCCACATTTCATGTAGATGCACAAATAACAAACAGTGTAGGAAACTGCATTGTGAAGATTATTAATAGAACCACACAAGCTGCTTAGTTTTTGTGCATGAAGTGAACATTTGGTTCCTTGCTGATAACATTCAGAAACATTTCTAGATCTAATGATTACAACTGATAAGTTAATTTCTCTTTTATTTAAGTATTTCTGTTCTTTATCCTCAGATGACACATTCTCTTCACTTTTAATGTCTGTCCTTTTGAGGAAAAAAAGAGGACACACACACACAGCTCATCAGAGGAGGTCAAGTTCTACCTGACCCACATTCCCAGCAGAAGGACATGGATGTGCTGCGACGGTCTTCTGCCTTTGCCGCAGAGGTCCTGGATGTGTTTGATCGCTCTTTGACTGAGAAAGAGCTGGTGTCCCAATCTAAAGCCTTGTGCAGAGACTACATCCTGTCCAGGCTGAACCAGAATGGGCTTGGATGGTGTAAATCTGAACTCAATCTCCCTTCCTCAAATGCAACACTCTCAGAGGTGTCTTTGGTGCTCCTCTGTCTTGGTAAGAGAAATCTGAATCAACAGAAAACAGTTTTACAGTGTGCGAACACGTACGCATAATCAAGGCCACAGCTGTTACTTCCTTATGTACTTTGAACATGAAGTCTGCAAATTTACCTGGCTGCTATTTTCTCTTGTGTATTCAGGGATATATTTTATGCTAGTAATCTGTGTATTTCAGTCACCATTAGTTGCACATTTAGGAAAAAAGAGATCAGCATTGACTTATTTGGGTCAACTGGTTTGATTCCTTAACAGGTTAAGTAAAACCAGCAAAAAAAGGCAGACTCATCAAAGTAAGATTTAATTGTCACACAGGAAAACTAATCACATCACCTCAGGTGACATTTTGATTTCTGCACTTAAGAATTCAAGAAGTTAGTTGTTTACATTTAGAATTAAAAGCTCTGTAATCTACACAAGGACAATCCATTTCTTGTTTTACAAGCAATGACCAAATTCTGAATGTCATGTCTTAATTGAAGCTGGTATGAAGCAACTGTTGTGGCTCTTGATCAGTTCTTGTGGGTGTAGTTTAAAGCTGGACTGCTGCTTAGTGTTTCAAATTTAGCCAACAAGTCAAGTCACAATTCAAAATTGACAAGACAAGACCCGAGATGTACTTGTGACTTGAACAGCAATGACTTGGTTGCACCTGTGATTGAAAGATAATTCTCAAATAGAAAGTAGACTGGACAACTTTTTAGACTTCCTCTCAATGATGTCCTCAGGTGAATTACCTGACATACTGTCAGTACATCAGCATTGCTTTCAAATAGGGATTTTGTGTTTGTGCGTGATTGAACCTAATCCATCTCCTGTCTGGTTCAAGTAGAACTTCTGTGATTAACTTCAGTCATGAAGTTCAGTCTACCTGCATGTGGCTTATTTAAGCATCCTGTCATAGAGTGACCTCTCCAGACCAGCAGAATATAATAGATTCTTTTAAAAATGTTTTTTTTTTTTTTTTTTTNTTTTTTTTTTTTTTTTTTTTTGTATAATGCTAGGATTGATATAGTTTGTATAACCCAAAGTGTTTGAATAATTGGTCGAGGCTACATCTCTGTCCTGGTTTCTGTATCATTCATTCAGAATAACTTTATTCTTCCTGACAGACTTTTTGTGTGCTCTCCCACTGTTACCTAGGTGATGAGCTGGAGTGCATGCAGCCAAGTTTGTACAGGAACGTGGCACGGCAACTTAACGTTTCTGTTGCCATGGAGAATATGGTGTCGGATGCCTTCATTAGTGTTGCAACAGAGATCTTCTCCACAGGTATGCAGCTGTTGTGAGTGAGAAAGTGCTGCTGATGCTGATGTCTCACATTAACACTAACCAAAGTCTGATCCGGTCATCAGCCAAAGCAGATCCGTTGGCCCCCAGAAGAGATTTACACCTAACAGTGTTTCAGACTACAGATGAAGGCGGTTGCTGTGATTAAATAGGTGTGCGTTAGGAGCTTTTGGCTAAGCCATGAATTCATTTATGCCGTGTGGGTGTGATTTACACATAGCTGCAGTGTCGGTCAAATAAAACAGACGGATGTCATCTGAAAGGCATGATCGCTCCTACTTCTTCTCTTCTACATGGAAACACTTAGTTTAGACACTCCTGTGTTTCCTAAACAAATAGAACTATTACTTTAGTGACCGTTCTATTGTTTTACTATCTTTAACACAAGAACAAACCATTTTCTCTGCTGGATGATTTCTGGCTACAAATGGCTTAAATCTTAATGAGATTTGAGGAGAGAGGAACTGACTTGGTCTCACCTCCTTTTAGACTTACTGGGTTTGATTTAAGTTCTACTGAGTGCAGAACAGGTCAGCAAGAACATTTTGATGTATCCAGCTGACAAACGTGAGTGAATGCCCTGTGTTTTGGGATAGATTAAACATTCGGCAGCCAAAATTAGTTACAGCACAGCGAAGATCAGAAACCTAAAATGGACTTTGCATGCTTGTGTTCCGCTTGCACTTGTGCTTGTTCTGACGTCACGAGTGTGTAATTTTTGGAACAGCGTGGGATTCCTGTGAAGAATAACAATCTGGTTAACCCAGACTGCCCCAGCCTTCTGGGACGGGAGGGTTGAAAGCTGGGTATAAATAGAAAACCTCATTCCAGTTTGTTTTTCCTGACATTCAGGATTTGATTTACAGGTATGTATAACTTTTAACTCTTTTGTTTAAAAAGTATGCTATAACCAATGTTATATTTACAGTGAATCCAGCATGTATCATAACCAGATAAGAAAGCTGGAAAAAAAACATTTTGGGGTAATTTGAACTGAGCCCTTTTATTCTGTAAAATCAACATGGCTCGTCTCTCTACCATTTATCTCAGTCTGCCTCTTGCTTCTGTTCTTTCTCCTTCCGCCCACCTCTCCTCCGGCTTTATCCCTGACAATCTTGTCTCTATTCTTGGCTTGCTTCTCAGTGGAGAATGAGACATGACGTGGTCTCAACAGCTTCCATGGACAGTTATCTTATTTAAGCTTGCCTAGAGCCCTTTCCCCTTATAGCCATGGCTGGCCGCTGCAGGGTCAGCGCGGAGGAACAGCAATGACAAGGCAGGCTGGCCTAAAGCAGATTAATGCCATTAGGTCCTGCTCTAGATCTCTGACAGTCGTTAGAACAATCACCGCCGCCCTGGAAACACTTCTTAGAAATGGCTGGATGTCCTGAATCATCAGATTTGATTGGTTTTCAGATTTGCTCTTCTCTCATCTGCTCGAGTGGGAACTGCCAAATGAAACACTCATTTGACACACTCTGTTGACTTTCCTGCATTAGATCCTGCCCCCATTGTTTCGTCTGCATTTATGTCATAGCAACTTCAGCTGCTTTAATTGACTCTTGGCATGTAAAATGGTAAGACATCTTATCAGTGCCATTAACGCAAATGTTCCAGTTTGTTGACTCAAACCTGGTATTTACAGTTTATTTCAGTACAAGGTCCACCACCTCATACACTGTGCTTCAAGTCACGTGACAGACATTGAACAAATACAGTGGAAGTGGAAACAGATATTAATGCACAGAATGACATGGATTTGGTACCTACTTACACACAAAGGGAATATGTACAGTGTGATTAAAAAAATATACATTGTATTGATCTCTTTCACAAAGTTCTTTTCCTTCTTTGTTTTTGCACTATGGCCCTGTGAATGCAAAAAGGAAACATCAGTTTGATCTGCTGAAGTTTATATTGTATTTGTCAGATTTGTGCAATACAGTAAGGATGAGCCTCACTTCTATAAATATATTCATAATTCATTTAATATCTGCTGGTCTTTCTGTAGGTGTAACATGGGGTAAAGTGGTATCCATGTACGCAGTAGCCGGGGCCCTTGCAGTGGATTGTGTCAGACAAGGACATCCCACCACAGTGCACATCTTAGTGGACAGTTTGGGTCAGTTTGTCCTCAAGTTCCTGGTTCCCTGGCTGAAGAGACGGGGAGGATGGGTAAGCCGCTGCTGCATATGCTTTTAATTATCATTCTTTCACGATGCACAAGCACTTTTCATAGAGAAAATTTGCATAAATTAAAAATGTTTCTAATGGATAATTTACTTTTGAGTTATATATGATTTCTGTGTTAGGATCTATCACGTAGGCATTATAAGACACTTAAAGGACCATACCGGTGGTTTTACATGTTTTAGCTAAATGAATAGTACCCGCATACATGTTATGTTACTGCCAACCATTTTCCAAAACATAAAACTGTATTTTAGTTTTTGTGTTATTTTGCCAGATCCCCGAATCTTTCAAAATTAAATGTTCAGCTGATTCACACATCTTAAAATTCAATGTTTTGCCTGCTAAAACACACACACACACACAAAACTGTAGAAGGCACAGATGTTTTAATTTCTTGGTTATATAATATATATATATATATATATGTGTGTGTGTGTGTGTGTGTGTATGTATGTGCGTGTGTGTCTGTGTGTATTTGCACAATATAAAAAAAATTATATATATATATATACAGTATATATAATATATATTTCCTGGTCGAAATATATTTTCTGCCATGTAGCTCCATGTTGGATCAGTTAAATTAAATACTTAAACAGAAAATAACTGCATGGGGTTTGCTGTGATGGATTATTTATCTCAAGTCTCTACAAGTTGATTTTTATAGCATACTGGCATGAACTAAATCAATGGCAGTCTGGATCTGGAAGGTAAGAAAAACAAATCTAAAATGTACTGCTACATTAGTACATTTTGGAAAATGGTTGGCAGTAACGAGTTGTATTTTTTTTGGGTCAAACATGCAAAATCACTGGTACGGTCTTTTAACTCTCAACATTCTGGTCATCTTCTACATTGCTCATAACTTAGCTAAATGGCCAATTGTGTCATCTTATCTGCGGATATCGCTCAGCTTGCTTTCATTAACTCCCATGATTTAGCAATCAGTTCCATGAAATCTGAGGGTTGCTTATACTTAGAAAGGCCCAGTTAAGATTTTTAATATTGCATTCTTGCAAAGATGTGCAGTGTTAGTGCTTGTTTATGGTCCTCTTTTCATTTTAAGACTCTTAGTAGCAACACCATGAAAATTTTAGGGCTATAAGACACATTTAATGTCTAACAATTTGATTTTCCTTTAACCAGGCAGAAATCACTAAATGTGTGGTGAAGAAGGATCTCACCCCTGAACACCACTGGCTCTCCTCTGTCGTAGAATCCCTTAAGTACTTCCTCACCACATTGTACGTCTACATCATGAAGGAACAATGAGACCACGTGAAGCATCATTAAAGTCACTCTTCAATGTGAGATCGAAATCTCTAACTTGGAAGTAAAAATCGGGTGGAGATGGACAGCTTGGATTGAGCCTGCCAACAAGTACCAGCCTGTTATTGAATGACCATCAACAAATATTTCATTAGCATCATGTCTGTCATGTTGATGTCAAATAAGTGTGTTAGTGATTGCTCTTCATCCAAAGAGTAGTCACATTGATATTTGCAAGCATATTTGGCTTAATCTGTTTGTTACTCCACCTCTTGCACTCATTTTTACACCAGTGCAGTAATCCAGGCTTCTCCAGTGCTGTAACTGTAATGTTTTATGGTGTAGAGCTTTCTGGGGTTAAATAACAGTGAAGCCTGATCATTCTCCTGAGAAACAGCAGTCTGATGCTTTGATGCTATGTTTGTCTCAGAAAATCCACTTAATGGTGAATGTCATGTTTGTAATGAATTCTGAAGCGCTGTGTCGGCTCAGCTCGCTTGGCCTGAGTGAATGTGTGTGAATGAAGGGCTGACATCTGCTGTTGATCTGGGGAGGATGTATTGTAGAAGCAAGGGATTTCTCTCAGGAGTGAGCTGTAAGAGCAATATCAGGTGATATCAATTTCTTACGCTTCATGAGTTTGATTTATACGATCATACTTAACCAAAGTATACACAGTGACCCTTTCCAAATATGACCTTTGTGGCAATATTAGACGATTGCCTTTGAATGTTGGGTTCAGTCTCACTGCGCTCGGTTTTGGCCAGCAAATGTTCAAAGACCTAACGGGTCAAAGCAATGCCACAAAATGAATGTGGTGTTACACGTTTTGATATTATCTTTAAATATGTTATTTATGATTTTATTATTTTTTTAAATTGAGTTTAATAATTGGAGCCACTGCAGTATACAGACAGCAGCAACGGCTCATCTGAATGACTGTGTAGTATGCCTGTTGGTGGTCACTTTGTCAGTGTTAATTTGTAAATGTGTCTAAATATTTTTAACTGCACAATAAACTTCACAAAATTTGCAGGCATGGACTTTATTAGTACTTATGATTGTAATGAAATATTTATCTGCTTGGTCTGGCCATTAAGCAGCTTTACTGTTGAAGTGTGTTAAATGTTTATCGCAACACACTTTTACTTATAGAAGGAAATCAAATGGTGACATGAAACTGAACTGAATGCTGTGCCGTGCGGGTTAAAGCAGAGACCAGAGAGGCTGCAGGTTTCCAGTCCAACCAAAATCAACATATTATTGACTGAAATCATCAGCAAGGCACAAAAGCACCAATGACAAAGCCAAGGCAAGCAAACATAATTATATTATCCCCAAAGGAGCACTCGAAGCTCTTTACAAACATTAAATACATAGGAAGAACAGATATAGAACACCAAAATTTCATCAGAGTTACAGTAACATACCCGCTGTAGTGCTATGCTCTAAGATAAGAGAGACTTTAAGAGCGTATTAGCTTAAACCATAAACATTTAATACAATAACACCCAGAATATGAGCAAATATCTACCCGTAAGAATCTCCCTTTGCTCAAATACACAGTGAATAGATTTTCAATTTTGCAGTAGTGCAATGAAGATTAGAAACAAGAACACTGTATTAAACAGAAGTTCATCAGGCTTTATGGGCCATACAGCTCAAAGATTCCATTACATTTAAAGGAACTTAACAGTGATTTTGCAAGTCTGAGCACAAGAAATACAAAACGTATACATGTTGCATTACTGACAAACATTTCCCAAAAACATACTACTGGAGCAGTAAATATTAGAACTGTCTTTCCTATCTTCCAGACTGCCACCAGATTAAGTTAATTCCAGTACGCTAACAAAAATCAACTTGTAGAGACTTGAAACATGCTTGAATTTTTTTTTGTCAAAGTTACTTAATTTAACTAACACAGAGCTACATGGAAGAAAATGATGTCTCCACCAGGGAATATAGTCCCAGGAGAAGACTGCTTTAGCGACTGTGCCTTTTACAATTTTGAGTAAGTGTTAGCAGGCAAATCACTGAATCATATGTTCAGGTGGGTATATCACCTGAACATATGATTTTGAAAAATTAGGGAATTTGGCAAAATAATGAAAACTAAAATGTGGTTTTACATTTTAGAAAATGATTGGCAGTAACATAACTTGTATATGGGTAGTATTCATTTTGCTCCAATATGCAAAATCACCAGTATGGTCCTTTAAGGCCATTAAGCATAACATAGAATCAGAAAACTTAAATTCATGCCTTTTATAATTCATGAGGTTCTGTACTGCTGCATTTTTTTTTTTGTCTATCTGAACCGCTGTAGCACCGCCAAGGACAAAAGAGGCTCANGCTGCATTTTTTTTTTTGTCTATCTGAACCGCTGTAGCACCGCCAAGGACAAAAGAGGCTCAGGTCTTTTTCAAACAAATACTTCAGGTTGACAACACCTCTAAGTTGCTGCTCTTTAAAGGTAATGCACGATTTATTTAATGCAAAAACACCCCTTTCTTTATATAACTAACTTTAATGTTATTACTGATTGGTGCATTTGGCAACATTTATGATTTCTGACCAAGATATTGCGCTGCATATCAAAGGGCTGCCTGCCTGCCTGTTGCATCAAGATGACCGATGGTAGGTGATGTGCAAGTGCTGCATCAGTGGCTGGTTGTCTGTTGCCATGGAAACTGTCTGCTCCAGCTTCCCATCTGGTCGGAGCTGGAACATTCTAGAAATCTATAAGATAAAAATGAGATATTGAAAAAAAAACTTGATGAAAATTTTCTGTTGATGGTTTGTGGACTATGTTCAGACACTTAATACACACTTAATAGTTTTAGTAATAACAAATAAATGAAATTATTGACATTTAGTGCAACATCCATGCGTCACAGTTTGACCTGTTGTACATGTGGCTGCTTGGCAAAGGAGATTCGGGCCAGAGCTTGGCTGTGCAGGTTAAGTTGATGGCCTGTCACCTCTCCTTCCTCGATCTCCACCAGTCCTGCAGAAGAATACACAGGCGTGTGCGAGTGAGTGTGCATTCAAGTAAGTGTGTAATATCTTACAGTATATGTTTTCACTTAGCTTGACACAGGTTAATCATCATCATTATAGGAAAAACTGTATCAGACCTGTTATACTGATCTAAGCTTAAATTTTTGCCTTTGAAATATGGCCTTAAATGTAATAATTTCTAACCAAAGAAAGACAACAACAGCAAAACAAAACACAAATGCATGATTGCAAACGTTTCAGCGTTATGTGTCTGTCTCTGACTGGAATGTGCTTTTGTGGAGCAGCTTGCACAATGACATAAAATGTCACGAGTCAGAGTGCTGCAGTGACCTAAAAACTGTTGTAGGTGCAATTTGGTCCAGATCCAGATAAAGATCTGCATCAACAGAGTAAAATGTATGCTCAGACTCATAACTTTGATCAAATGAGGTTACACCCACTGATAATAATGTTACTACCTGAGTTCTGTGCAATGATAAAAGCCACTTTGTTGGTTCCTGGCTGCAGTCGAATGAATCCACATTCCCGGTGCAGTGGCTTCTTTGTCTCTGCATGGAATGCATTGAACCTTTCAACACAATAAAATTATATGAAATTTTCCTCAAATCATATTGCCAACCTTAGATTATAGAGGACTTAGAAATGTTATGAATATTTGTTCAATTACAATCAAATTTACATGAAGTTGATGACTGGCTGCCCCACATGGCTGAAGTGCAACTTCTCTGTATAGCGGAAAGGGTTTATGCTGGGGAAGCTGCCCTCACCGGGTTCAACCGACTCCCAGGTACCCAGGAGCCAGTCAAGAGGCAGAAGACCTGGGTTCAAGTCAGCTGGTGGGAGAGCACACATACACGCACGCACGCACACAATATGCAGACAGAGCAAAATACATCTCTAACAAATACTCACGAAAAGTCTTTAACAGTCTGCATTGTTGAATACGTACTCTTCTTCTGTTAAATGAACGTTGCACGATACTTCCGTGACTAAAAGGCATTTAAGGTCACTACCGACATTGTAAACAGTTTTACACAAATATTATATTGTTTTATGATTTCTACGCAACTATTTAAAATTAATCATTACCTGTTTGATAGAAAGGACTCTCCATAGATAAAGTTCTAATGCATATAACAGTATTAAGAATTGCTCAAATAGCGAGGTTTACTCTGCTACTGCGACATTGCTGTTTTCTGGGCAGTGCGTTTACTAACCCGGGGAATCATGGGAAATGTAGTTCTCACGAAGGACGCTGAAAATGATTACTGGAAATGGAAATACCGCCTTACTGAAGATTTATGGAGCAACTACATACATATTAAGGCAGGAGAAGTGTGTTTGATAAAATAATGCAAACTTTATTGACATTTTTCAGTGCTCTCAGGCAGTATGGACCATATAATATATTCTTCCTTTTCCAAAACTGGCTGCTTACTTAAACAAGGAAAAGCATGTGGTCCATGTTTTACACAATTTGTTGTAACATTTCTGCATAAGATCTCTGCTGTCAGATGCAGCATCCCAGATGTCCATCATTCCAGATGGGGACAGTGAATGTTTAGGTTTTTATTCCCTAAATGTAAAGTACAGGGTCAGTGGTATGGTAATCTCATCCCTCATGCCTTGCTCCTCTTGCAATTCTTGAGAGCGTCTGCAAGGGCATGCAGTGCCAAGTCAGCATTGGCTTTCTCGCAGTTGTATCCCATCAATCCGATCCGCATCACCTAATGAAAAGAGTGATGAATACATTAGAAAACAGTGTGGGACTGAGTGTGCAGTGATTCAGCTCAATGACTCAGGCATCTGTATAAAAACCACATTGACAGTGCTCTTGTTAACTATCCAGATCGAGAAGGCAGCATAATGTCCTATGCAGGTGAGATTTTGACATGATCACAGACACATTAAAATAAGATCTAAAATGAACATTAATCAGATAATCAGGTCTGTCTTTATTCCATTAGTTTACCTTAAATCTGTTAATTCTTTTAGTTAGAATATCAAGGATTTTTCCTTTTGTTACATCAGTTTATTAGGGAAAAGACGATCTTCCTCTTCGCCATCACTCTTATCAAATCTGTAGAATTCATCCTAAGACATTGAGACTGGTTCACATGTTTTGGAAGCTAAGAAAGTTCAGTGATGATCGTAATCTTTAAGTGAAGGAAAAACCACAATATGAATACCAGCAGTAACTCACCATGCCAATGGAAGGGCCCAGTCCTCCAGTCATCTCCATCTGGTGGTGCTTCATTATGTAGGCCAGCAGCTCCCTCCAGTCGTAGCCATCAGGGATGGCGATGGTGGTGACAGAGGGAAGCCTCAAATCCTGCAGGGCATGTCATATAAACACAGGAAAATGCTTAGCAGTAAGCAATAAATAGTGGTGCCATAAAAACGTTAGGCACTGTGCCTTAAGAGATTTGATATATAGGAACAAACCTCTAGTATTACGGCATATATTTATGTTAGCAATACAATATTTATTTATATTCTAGTTTTGCTTTGTTTCTATAAAATTTACATCAACAAATTAGGAAATTAAAGATTGTTTTCCATTGTTTGAAGTGGTATGTTACTTGTATATGGCCATAAACTGTAATGGAGAATACTTTGATGCATGTTTCAGCCTCACCCTCTCTGGGATGAAGAGCTTTAGACCTAAATCTTCCAGTCCCCTGTACAGGTAGGCTGCAACCTCCTTGTGGTGCTTCCAGGATTCCTCCAACCCCTAGAGGGAGACAAAGATTACAGGAAGTCAGTGGTAATAAATAAAGGAGATTAAAGAGAGAGGCAGCCTCCAATAGAACAGCCTCAAATACTATGCTATACAAGGCAAATTCAGAAACTTTGATCTAGTTTTTTTTTTTTTAGTTAGAAGACAAATTCTTTCTCCTTCAAGATTTAATGGTAGTCAGAATACTGAACTTTATTTATTTTCCTCAGAATTAGTCAAAAAGAAGAAGAAGGCACATTAAAGCATGCCAGTTTTTGTTAATTCAGCAGAATAAACAAGGAATCTTTGGGTGGTGATAGTTATACAAAAGAGAACAGTTATTATCTGACCTTGAGCAACATGGTATCTCTACACACTTTGCGTATTACATTACATGTGCAAGATTCACAAGTGCCTACTTGGAGGCTGACACAGCGCTACTGCATGTTATGTAATTAAAAGTACTACGTTCACAGTGTGTACATTTCTAAGGTGTCAAAAAAGTAGCAAACTCAAAGTTGTAAAGTTAAGAATGGGCAGAAATTTGAGCAAAACTTTTCAAATGGTAAGAAGTGAAATGACAAAGAAATGACATTTCAAGAAATGACATTTGACAAAGAAATGTCTTTTCAAGAAATGACAAAGATACAAATTCTGAATAATATGCCATTTCTTTCAGCAAAGTCACTTCAAAAAGTGGTGAAATGCCCCTTACCTTCTCAGCAAGAATTGCCAGACTCTCTCTCAAAGTAAAGAATCCAGACACAGGACCAGTGTGGTGGTATCTAAAGCCCAGAGCACATTTCAATAATTATTACTCTTTTTTTTTCCCCCCATTACACTGATTCCACAAACTAATATCAACACCTTATCTGGCATGATGACATTATGATGGGGCTGCTAAGTTTGAAAAATAATAGAGGATCATCTCCGAAATGTTGAACGTTGTAAATTGCATATAGTGGACTTACATTCTAGCTGGTTTGCCATCACAACCCCAGTAGTTAGACAAATGTGTCATGTCAAAAAGGTATGACACTGGTTTTGTTTTCCTGTTAAACATCTTGTGGCTGTGTGGGGTAACAGAACGACACATTTTTAAAAATTCTATTCTTTTCCCAGTTTCTATGCAGTTGTCTCAAAAAGGCTGATATCCACACACCACATTGTCTCTTCTTACCATGCTCTGTCATTGAAGGAGATGGGTGCTGTGCCAGGAGGTGCATTCAGAGCCTTCTGAGAACCAGTGTACAGGATGTCAATATCTGGAAACACAGTAAGAAACAAGCAAGATCAAACACACACCTACAAACACAAGCACATGGTAACAGGCAGAGGACTTTAATGTTTGATCACTCTTACTTTGTTTATCCATGAAAATTGGTGCTGCCCCCAGTGATGCAACTGTGTCCACCAGGAACAGGCAGTTATGTCTGGGGAGGCAACAAGAGTTGTTTTTATTAACAGTAAGACATATGGCAATCTAATACACTTATTAAGACGGATACAGCAGGAGACTCACTTTCTGCAAATATCTCCAATGCCATCTACTGGGTGACAGAGGCCAGCAGAGGACTCTCCATGTGTGAGGAAAAACAGGACAGGCTTGTGTTTCTCTACAGCCTACAAAGAAGGAAAAAGTACTTTATTCACGTTGATATGTACCCATGTAATGCCATGCCTTAGACAGTGTGCTTACCTGTTCAATTTCTTTATTGGTAAAATATCCTGCAGGTGATTTTACCATTCTATGTACATTGGCGCCTAACGTTAAGAAAAAAAAAAAAAAAAANAAAAAAAAAAAAAAAAAACGCAATCAGTAAATATGTAGTGATTATCCAGGGTATTTTATCCGCGCACAGTTGGAGACCCAACGAGAGCGTGCGTAAAGCCCTGCGTAAAGACTTACCCATTCTTTCCGCTATTTCTGCGACGCGCTCTCCCCATATTCCGTTGATGGCAATTAGCACGCTCTCTCCGGGCTCCACCGTGTTGAACACCGCACACTCCATAGCAGCGTGCCCGGAGCCACTCATAGATATAGTCATGTTGTTCTCTGTCTGAAAGGCGTACTGGATCCCTTTCTTGATGTCATTCATGATCTGAAAAACACAAATGGAGTGACAACTTATAAGATGATTGTCAAGTATGGTCACCGACGTTGGTTGTACGCAGAAGAATATTTTGCACAAATCGCTGTTTGGATATCATATCATTAAGAGGAAATATGTATTTAGTCTGGAATTAAATAAAACAAATGAGCTAATTTAAGATGAGCGACTTAACAGGAATGTTTAGAGTACCACAATAAAGTGCTGCACGTAACTTGGATTCAGTCTGATAAATCCACAATTTCAGTGTAAAAAGCATTTCAAAACCCTTTCTCAAGCAAAAGGACCAGCACCACAATGTAAAAATAATCAGCTCAGTAGTTCTTTTACCCACACACAAGAATATATATATTTTTTATATAACATAGATAAAATGTACTATCAAACATTAAATAACTAATTCTGAAGAATGTTTCTTTTAAGAGTGTTGTTCGTCCTTTATATTACACCGGTGTACATGTAAAACAAATAGCAAATTTAAGAGCCTATTTTCTACCCCTGCCTAATTTGAATATCATTTATAAAGTATTTTGTTTCTGTGGGTTAACGTTCAAACAAAGCATTTACCTTATACATTTCTGAGTGCAGATGACCAATAATTGGTCTGCCACCTGCTGCTAAAATGCGCGGAGGAACATTTGAGGGGCCCGGTCCAAACAGGTAACGCAGAGGCGCTTCGAGTGGCCGCAGCATGCAGGGTGGAGGAGGGATGGTGAGGGAGGACACGGAACGGTCCATTCGCTGCAGCAGGGTCGCGCTCCTCGGGGCCAGGGGACTGTCGAGGGCCTCTGCTGCCTGCTGAGCGAGCAGCGTGCTCCTGCTGAACAAAGCCCGCTGCATCACGGCTGCTGTCCTGCTTCCTTACCAGAGGGAGACTGAACTTGAGTGTGACTTTTGGATGAAGCTTTAAACAAACAGGTCTTTGACCTCTTGGCCATGTGTGTGCGTCACTGGACTTGCAGGCTGAGTAGTGTGGGGTACAATGTATATATAATGCTATACAAAAGGAAAATGTGTTATATTTTCGGTTACTACTAATTATGGCACAGAGATTTAAATTTTGATTAACCTGTCAGAACTAGAAAATAGACAAACCCCTCAAAGACCATATGGTTATCACAGCCCTTTTCCCAGGTTGGGTGGGACTATAGCCGGAATTCCTACAAATGAGTAAACAATAAAATTGTGGTAAATAATTTGATTTAGTGTTATCCCCGAAATGCCAGTGACATTCTTAATCATTTCTAGCCTAGAGTTACAATTTAAGAAGTTTGATCTTGCCCCTGCAAAGACTCAGGCTCATCAGGGAATGTTGATACATTTGTTAAATTTGGGACCAACCAGGACCTATAGATCCATTATTCTTGACTTTTGAACCCATCATAGAAAAGTGAGGACTTGCACTTGGCAGCTTAGAACCAGTTTGGGTTAGTTTGCTGGAGGTTTGTGGATTTTGCCCAACCCATCAGCTAGAGCAGGTTAAGAGAGGAATCTTCTGTCTGGGAGAGAGCAGATTGGTTGAGTGAAAGACATGCAAGTACACATGCACACACCCACATGAACACACACACCATCACACACATAAACATACATGTACACTGCTGTGTAAAAACAATTCACAGATAATATCATAATAAAATGAGGTTAAAAAAAATGCTTTATAATCAATGCAGGCCTTGTGTTGTGAATGTTATGTAATGGTAACAATATTAATCATTTGATTCAGCATTCAATTACAAAGACTTTAACAATTATTTGTCACACACTAAAACACAAAAGAAGAAACAGTGTACAAATACCCCCACACACGTTGTTACTTAGAGCTTGTGTTATGCATGACTTTAACTATTAACTTTTGGTAGGCTATATTGACAATGACTTTTGTATCACAGCAATTATGTCACAATAGATCATAAGACTGTGCCCTCTCTGAGTCTGGTTTGGTAAATAATTACACTAGCTGGTAAATAAATGGGACCCAGAGTTACCCTCCCACTGGCCTTTGCACTGGAGAGAACACTCCAAATTTACCCAAAGAGGTGGAGGAGGNGTGTGTGTGTGTGTGTGGTGGGGGGGCAGATGGGTGCAAAGCATGTTTAACAATTTCAGTTGTAAAATAGTTGTAAAATAAATGCAACAGATACTATGGTCCGTGAATGATTAATTGTAAAATTATTTCACTATGACACTGTAGATTGTAGGTTGCAATATATTGCCATATTTTATGTTTATATATTACTATTACCCAAATTTACTCATAGGGGGAGCCAGAAAACTACAAAAATGTGCCTATCATAGGTGGTTCCACAAAACACATGGACCAAGCACATATACATGTCTAAGGTTTAAATCAGAACTGCATTTGTTGACTTTTTCACAGATTTCTAATGGTTTCATTCATTTAATACAAATATAGTGATATTCTATTCTGTGAAGCTTTTCAAGAATTTCTGGGCTTTTATTTTGTAATTGAATTTTGGTTAGTATTTCCACCATTTTCTTCTTCTTCTTCCTCTCTCTCTCTGTCTCTCTCTCTCTCTCTCTCTCTCTCTCTCTCTCTGCATCTCCGTCTCATGGCTGCCTGCTGCCTCCAAGCCGTGATGATGCTGATGCTGATGTCATCACAGCCTCCCAGCATCCCTGGTCCAGCATCGCCTCCATTTTCCCCTCAGACTTGACTGACTGTCGTTGGGCCGCTGGAGCAGCCTGCGCAGCCTGCTGCGCTCATCCTGCTGTTCATCCACCCCATCTGCTCCTTGCTCCTCCCTCTCTCCCTCTGTCTATTTGACGCACCACTGTGTTCAAGTCTCTGTCTCCGGCGGATTCTCCATGTATGGATGCGCCAAAGAGAAGGATGCTGTAGACTGACCAAATACAGAGAGGAAAACAACAAACGGTACTGAGGAGGATCGAGCACCGGAGGACCCTGGCGTTGTTTTGAACGGGCAGAGTACTCACCCTCTGCGGTCGTCGAGCCTGAGTTGGTGAGGTAAGATATTTTTCGTGGCTTAGCACAGGANACCCTCTGCGGTCGTCGAGCCTGAGTTGGTGAGGTAAGATATTTTTCGTGGCTTAGCACAGGAGGTACCAAAGGTGACACTCATTGGAGAGAAGAATTGGTGTGTGTTTGTGATTTCAAGGTCTTTACATGTGAGGCGATAAGGATGCTGCGTCAGGATGCTGGATGCTTGGCTCCTTAAATTTCAACACTTGGACATTTAACCAGCTAAACATATGGGAGTCGTTTTGATGTTAAAGAAAGAAACAGCAAATAATGACATTTAGAACCAATAATATGCGCTGACCTCCTTTGTGGCGCAGTATTAGATAATTTTGTGGCGTTTTATTTTATTTTATTATTTTATTTTTGTTTACGCGGCCTGTCTTTAGAGGTGCGGCTGGCAAAGCAAGATGGAGGGGAATATTTACCGGGGTTAAAAAATTTAATCTTTCTAGCAAATGTCTTGAAAACCGTTATCACAATAACGGTTTAGTTCAACAAACAACAAAACCAAAATCGAGTCCTCGCCACGTTTATTCTGGAGAGATATTAATGGAAATGTATTTTTCGGCGCTTGAAGCTGATGAATCTGCACCGCGCTGTTATGAAATCTTCCAATTAGCTTTGAAAATACCAGCATAATTATCGGCCCATCAACAGAAAATAGATAAAATCCCACAGATAACAATACAAGTATCTTACAGTCTAATCATCCTAAAGATGCTGTAAAATAGCCTACCACAGTGAAATTGTGAGCACCCATACATAATGTTTTGGTGTGAAACATGGCAGAGATGCTGTTTCATCTCACGGCCTTCCTCCCGATGGATGAGGAGAGGTGATGATGCCTGTGGAATAAGCAGCCATTTTACTGAGGAATAGAAAGATGCTGATCCTTTTCCTGCCAAATGATGAGCCATCCTTTTACTCTGCTACGTTTTAGGAGGTTTTAAGATGTCACTGAAGACAAATTTAGTGGCTTCGTAGACATTTGAAGCCACTAAGGCCCAGTATTTAAAATGTAATCTAAATAAACAATCTTTTCATTGTAGTGTGTGTGTGTGAGTGTGTGCATGTGTTGCATTTAGATGTTGTTGCATGGTTTTTAGATGCAATCTAAAGCACAATAAAGACAATATCTGGCACCACACTAAGGTTCATTACATTTATAAATCCCTCTCTTGCAGGTACCAGGTGTGTCTCGAGCCACACAGATCTCCAGCTCTTCTGTACTTACTCACTCATCTACAACATGGCGGGAGCTTCGGTCAAGGTGGCAGTGAGGGTTCGACCCTTTAACTCCAGAGAGATTGGGAAGGAGAGCAAGTGTATCATTCAGATGTCAGGAAACACCACAAGTGAGTACAACATTAAACAAGAGACTGTTCATGGTGATTATTTGGAAGCGATTAGTTGCGATTAATGTGCTATTTGTCTACTTTGAGATGATAGTAGTGGAAATGTGAAAAGGTGTGGACATTTACATAGTTGTTAGATTGTGCATGCTGGGAGGCTCCAGAGCCCCAAGATTCTCAGGTGTACTCACAGTATGTAAGTGGGTATAGCCAATATATGGATGGGTGATTACCGGATTTATTTATCTAGTTATATATAGTATTGCCTCAGTTTTTGAAGGTAAAACCTCTTATTTGCCTTTAAATTAGATTTTTAAGTATTGGAGAGTTATTGAAAAGGCCCCAGTCAGGTAATTTCCTGGCTGTTAACCCAGTTGTTAAGCTTGTGGTGGGTGAATTTGTAGAACCATGAGGTACTGGGACAGTACCTCATGGTTCCATGCTTCCTGTTGTCAGTTCTTCACTACAGCACCTGAATGCACCATTAGGAAGCATTTTCAGATCACTCTGTGCTTTTTTTTATTGCTCTTTAACACTAAAATTACATAACTTTGAAAAAAAACCCTGGATAGATGTCTTGTTTGCAATGATGAATTGCCTGTCCCAAGAATGGTTCAAATATCAACAAGATGATTTTAGTAGCATACCAGAATGAACTGAAACCAATGGTGGTCATAGGAAAATTTTTTAAAAATTCACCGTTCCAGTAGTATGCTTTGAGAAATGATTGTCAGTAACGTTACGTGTATGAAAATTGAATATATTAGGCTCAAACATGCAAAATACGGTATAGTCCTTTAAGAGGGAAACATGCCTGTGAGCAGCAAAACAGTAGGCAGGGAAGAATGTAATGTCTCTGTAGCTTGGGAAGGAAACAAAGGCTTCACTCAGGCCTGTCGACTGGAGGCTGTCGGTGTGTGTAGGATGTAGCGATCAGCGCAAGCTCTCTGCTCTCATCATACAAGCTGCAGGAACCAACAGGGCTTCGTTGTTCTGGCTGAGCCCGGATCCAGGGGTCAGCTGATGCAAGTGTGTGTGTGTGTGTGTGTGTGTGTGTGTGTGTGTGTGTCTGTGCTTGTCCGTGAGAGAGAAAGATGGACTATGTGAGGCTGCTGTGGCTGTCAGTGTTTTGGTGACCTCATAATCACAATTTAAAGAAGACAAGCATGGTTTTCTGCATTATGGCTACACTGTGTTTTTCAGGATTATCTGTTTTATCACACTTTCCAGAAACAACAGCAGTTATTTCAGCTGCTGTTTTGAACCTGTTCACATGAGGCTTTGCTGTGGATTCAGTTTCCTGCCAAAAAGAGTATCTCCTGCTTCCTGATAACTATCTCTCTCTCTCTCTCCCCNCCCCCCCCAAACAAAGTAATGAATGATGCATTTAATGTTGCGTAACTGATAATTTTGTAAGCTTTCTTTGATTTCCCAGTAAAGTCTTTAAGGTTTAAAGTAAAATTTTTGAAAAATGAAGTGAAATGAAGAGTATATTTGTTTTAACCAACATAAATGATTGTAAGTTATAAATTATTATATGATAAATTTGGTATCAAGTCTCTTCTAAACCATTATGTGAACATTTGAAGTCAAACTGATGGATGAAATGGGCTGTATCGGACAGGCTTTAGATACAGTATAGAATGTAGCACTGATTATTGTAAAGAGTAAAATTATTAAACAGATAGAGAAAGAAAGAGAGTAAGAAAGAGACAAGGGAATATGGAAAGAAAAGAGGAAAGAGGCAAACATTTGTCAAACAATAATATTAGCACTGTATGCATCATACAGGATCTGCCACTTGGGATGTTGATGTTCTTCAGGAGTCTGGCTATGTGTGAAACCCAGATCTGTGTAAACTTGTCCAAAAAAAAAAAAAAAAAANAAAAAAAAAAAAAAAAAAAAAAAAGAAGTCACAACATGTTATAAATTAGACATTAAGGTACAATTTCCATCTTTGTGCCTTTCTGTGGTATGCTAGCACACCTTTAATGTGGTCCAACCACAGAAGATATCCTGTTAGCAATATTGGCTAATATTATAGCACACCTGTTTTTTTTTTTTTTTCACATATAAACACATAGACCCAAGGTTGCTTTTAATCCCAAATTAACACAACCTTGGGTTATTTTTACGTGCTCTTAAATTTAGTTCTGGGCAGATAGAAACATGTGTTTAGCCTGAGGTGGAGCTGTCCAGCCTGTTTTGGTGCTGATTATTGTTTACATGCAGCACATCTTTTTCCTTCACCTCGATTTCTGGTATTAATTGAAAAGAAACACTGAGCTTGCTTGACTCTCATTTGTGTATTATTTCCATGAAGATGCATTTTGTACTGTAAAATATCTATAACTTTCTAGCAGTTATTAGCACACAACAGCTTTTTTTAATATACTGCAGTTAATGTTATTGCACAGTATGTTGTTTCTGATTTAAATGTCTCTAATACGCATGTGTACTTTGGCTCTATTTTAGCAATCCTGAATCCCAAACAGCCTAAAGAAAACAAGAGCTTCAACTTTGACTTCTCTTACTGGTCACACACCTCTGTGAGTTTCACCGCATCATGAGATTTATAACATATAACGTCTTCCACATGATATACATACATATATCCTTTTCTGTAAGTGAAGACATGATTTTCTGTGTCTGATCTTTTTGCTTTTTTTCCCATTCTGCACTCTCTACAGCCTGAGGACATCAACTATGCATCCCAGATGCAGGTGTACAAAGACATTGGCGAGGAGATGCTGCTTCATGCCTTTGAAGGCTATAATGTTTGCATTTTCGCATATGGCCAGACAGGGGCAGGAAAAAGCTACACTATGATGGGACGACAGGAACAGGACCAACAAGGAATCATACCTCTGGTAAAATAAAGTGCTTAATGATGATTAAAGGAATAATGCTGTATTCTGATTCACAAAGCAGCTTGTTAATTTAGCAACAAATGCTCAATAGCAGAGACAGCAAAGGTACTGAAACTATCAAGAGTAGCCATAGTTCATAGTTATCTTTCTTATATCATAAAAATGAAAGCAGAATGATAATGTTGTCATTTGTCTTCTAGCTGTGTGAGGACCTTTTCACCAAGATCAATGACAGCAATAATGACAACAACATGTCTTACTCCGTAGAGGTGAGTGGTTTCATTTTTAATCATTTATCATCCCAGAAGCAACAGAGCACCTGTGATTGCATAAATAATAACTTTTTGGAATGACCTCCTCTTCCGTTCCTCCAGGTGAGTTACATGGAGATCTACTGTGAGCGTGTTCGTGACCTGCTAAACCCCAAGAACAAAGGAAACCTGCGTGTCAGAGAACACCCTCTGATGGGACCTTATGTTGAGGATCTCTCCAAATTAGCCGTCACTTCCTACAATGACATCCAGGATCTGATGGATTCTGGAAACAAGGCCAGGTAACAGAGTACATGCATGTTGGGATGTTGGGACGTACTTTAGCTCTCTGATGTGAGAGCTAAACCAAATGAGTGGTACATGTAAAGGTAGATGGAGGGGTGGATACAGAGGTGGAAAGTACATTTACTCAAGTGCTGTACTTGGTCCTTATATTTTCTTCTAGTATTTCTTTTGTGCTAGTTTCTACTTGGATTCTGCTACATTTCAGAGGGAAATATTGTACTTGTTACCCCCATTACGTATATTTGACAGCTGCATTTACTTACTGTTTTTTTGGATTGTATCTCAAATTATATCTCCAATTGGATAACACTTTGTATGTCCAAATCTGAGTTTGTTTTTTTTTTTTTAAATGATCTCTTTCCAAAATTTTNCACTTTGTATGTCCAAATCTGAGTTTGTTTTTTTTTTTTTAAATGATCTCTTTCCAAAATTTTCATGATCTCATTATGAACTCTCCATTCTCATGATTGATGCATCAACATGCACTATATACATGTTCATTTAATACAGTTATTCCCAATGAATACATTTACTTTATATACTTGAGTACATTTTACTGCTATTACTTTACTTTTATTTAAGTACATTTTTAAATGCAGAAGTTACATGTAATGGAGTATGTCTTTCTTTTGTGGTACTACTGCTACTACTTTTACTTAAGAAAATGATTTTAGTACTTTTTCCACCACTGGGTAGATGAATAAATAGATGACTGACTTCTCATTGTGCTTTTCTTCAGGACGGTGGCTGCTACCAACATGAATGAGACTAGCAGCCGCTCCCATGCCGTTTTCAACATCATCTTCACCCAAAAGAAATATGACATGGAGACGGACAACACTTCAGAAAAGGTTTTGAAACCAAAACTATCAAAACCAAGAACTATGATACATTTGTATCACTGAAACAAGGGAAAGCCTAAGAGGTCTAAGAGACAGAATGAGATTTTTCTGCATTGGACATAAACCAATCAATAAAAGGAATAGATTTCTTATTTTGAGCCTTTGGTACACCACAGCAACTACAGCAGAAGTGGCTTTATGACCTTTTATGAGCATGTGGAGGCCATTATATGGTGATGTTACCTACCAAAAGTGCTATGTTATTGATTGATTACTGGACATAACTGTTTACTGCCAATTCTCCTCGCACTGTTTTAGGCAAATTGTGCTGCCTCTAGATGTATGTGTTTTATTTGTTATACAGAGCAGTTTATCATTACAACATAACGTATTGTCATAGGTCAGTAAGATCAGCCTGGTGGACTTGGCCGGCAGCGAGAGAGCCGACTCGACAGGAGCTAAAGGAACCAGACTGAAGGTATGTTCTATGGAGTTTGTAAGGCAGATTTCAAACTAAAATTCATGAAGGAAAAAGGACTTATTATTATTATTATTATTATTATTATTATTATTATTATTATTATTATTATTTTGCATTTGCAGGAAGGAGCAAACATCAACAAATCTTTAACCACACTAGGGAAAGTCATTTCTGCTCTTGCTGAACTGGTACCTCCTTTAAATGTGTCATCAAAAATATTCTAATTTCCTGTTGTCCAAATAACAATAACGTTGGCTTCTCTCTATCATCTTTCAGGACTCAGTGCCAAACAAGGTCAGTAACACAACTGTAATTATTTTGTGAAGGCACACAGTATATTCAATATATTCTGTATTATTATTGTATATATTTCATTTATTCTGAATATGATTTGCAAATAAATTGTGAATCTTTTGTGTCCAGAACAAGAAAAAGAAGAAGGTGGAAAGTTTCATCCCATACAGAGATTCAGTTCTGACTTGGCTACTGAGGGAGAACTTGGGTATGTACATAATTTTTACCACAGACATTTTAACACTTTAATCACACTTTGTAATTGTTTTGTTGATACTGAAATCTTTCTGTCTGTTAGGAGGGAACTCCCGCACAGCTATGGTGGCTGCCCTCAGCCCTGCGGACATTAACTATGATGAAACCCTCAGTACCCTCAGGTAAAATGACATTACTGACCTCTTTTTTTAATTTAAAGATCATGAAATCGGTTGTTTTCATACAATTTTATTCTGGGGCAAAACATTTAGAAGGTAATTTTTACTACAGGATATGATAACTTACACATCAGAGAACATATGACCTATACATACAACATAACCTATATGGTAATTAAGTGCCATTTCTATTCTGTCCTGACATGAAGGTATATATGTCCATACTTTCTCTTAAACACAATAAATTCAGAAAAAAAAATAGATATTACAAATTTTATATTTATGCTGTAGGCTCTGCCAGATGAACTGATCGGGTTTTGGAGCACATTTATACAAAAAGAGACTTTATGCAGCTTATAAAGGCTGTTTACCTTATAAGTCACTGCAGCGACTGTGTAGCATCTTGTTAAAGACATATACCATCATCACTTTTTGGGGATTTTTCCCATTTGTGTAAACAACAGTAGCAGCAGTCCGATTTCCAGCTCATTTCATCATTGATCAGTCAGTGTAATTCAGTATGGGGGAGTCTGAGGAAACACAATGACTATAAAATTTAAACCTTAATCTCACTTCTCACTCACACAATCCTCTGGTTATAAAGATTTTATACAGATTTTTTCTCTTTACCTTGAAATCAGATGTGTAAAAACAGACACAAATAAACAAAGATATAGACAAATGTCCTATCTTGCAATAAAAAAGAAGAAGTCCTGTTTCTGGATTTGGGGTTGCCTCAGAATCTGATCTGCTCTTCTTTGACCCCAGTCCACTTAGAAAATTTAATCAAAATTGTTCCTGTACTTTTTGAAATATCCTAAAAACATCTACACTAATCAAGCTACCAACAATCATGCTTTCAAATTTTGAACCTTAATGGCTTCTGTCCATTCAGATATGCAGACCGTGCCAAACAGATCCGCTGTAACGCCGTGATCAATGAAGACCCCAACAACCGTCTGGTGCGAGAATTGAAAGAGGAAGTGGCTCGCCTCAAAGACCTGCTATATGCTCAAGGCCTGGGAGACATCATAGAGAGTGAGTGTCGCCCAGGGAAATATGCAGCTATACATTCACAGAATGCACAAAGGTGTAGATACTCACTCACACACACACACACACACACACACACACAGACGGAGACACATACACACACTTTTTTCCTGGTACCTTCAGCGTGGAGATGATGGCTGTACTTGTGTGTGGGTATATCTCACACGTGTTCTTCTGTCTCCTCTGTCCTCTCAGCGTATCGGTGCACCAATCCTGCCATCACTGGTTTGAAATGTGTGTATAATTCTGGCAAGCCTCTGCTTTGCAACTAATAGAAAGAAATCCCAAGGCAGCATCCACCCCTCCCCCACACCAGAGACCTAGCTAACAAACCCTGAGAGACCATGTCAAGTCATGACATGAACTAAAATAAACATATATAGAACCAATAAATATGTAGATTGTATTATAAATCATTCATAAGGTAATTTTTTTCAATTATTCTTTTTCAGAAATTCTGCAAAATGGCCTCCTTTTTTTCTTTCTGCTAGTTCTAGTTTCCATGGTAATAACCTGTTTTTCCTCTCTGTCTTTTGATTTAAGGTGCCCACACTCTATAAACAGTTTACTTATTTAATACTTGATTCTAATTGGCTGGAATTTTCTCTGAATTGAAAATCTTGAAAATGTTGAACTCTTTGCTCGCATTGCTGCTGTCATCTGGTCTATACTTTGTTTTACAATGAGCAATCATGGAAGAAAGGACTGACTGGGAGGACGCCATTTTAAACACAGGTTCTCTGTGTGTGGAGCTACTGTAACTGGAAAATCTAAATCACATACAGTACTTGCAGATAGATGACAAACTCAAGGAAAATCCAACATGAAGTATCTTAGTAAGGTTGGAACACCATTTTTCTGATAGATAATCTCTCACGTGGTGTTTTGATGATGGCAGTGGAGAGTACTGTTGTCTAACATGTTAGTCCAATCTCCCAGTGTTCATTTGGGTTGAGATGTGGTGTTAGTGAAGGCCACAGCACATGATATAATTTTCTTACTCATCATCCTTTCAGCCCTAGATGAGGATAATGGCATCCCTGGCGAGACTTCCACTCCCATTGGGGTAGAAATGTTGCATTATAGGATAAAGTAATCACTTAGAATAACTTTGTATTGATTTGTTCCCTCAAAGGGGATCCAATCCATGCCATCAAAATGTTCCCCACTGCATAACAGAGCCACACAATTGAGAGAAATTGCACAGTTGAAAGTTTACTGGTGCAAAAACCATATGTAGTTCTACAGAGATGTGGAAAAAGGGTCATAGTGGACAGACATGCTAGACAGCACTCTCCACCATCATCGTTAGCACAAACCATGCCAAGGGCATGTTGACGCTGTTCTGGTGGCTCGTGTTGGCCCAGCACCTTCCTAAGAACTTCATGATGGTTTTTCCTTTAATTTGTCACCCATCTGTAGATGCCTGCACTACCAGGAGCTACGCTACTGAAGGCTGCTGTTAAAAGGCTCCTAAACACTGACATGCAGCTTAGAAAAAAAAAAAAAAAACAGCACAAATTAAACTCCGTTAGGATGTATTTGGCCGGTATGCACTGTAATGATGTACGTTTTTTAACTTTTGTTTCTCATAACTGCTGCTTAGCTTGAGTGTGTATGTGTAGCTCAGTGTCAGAAAAAAGAAAAGCATCTGGTTTCTAATTCAGTCATCATGTGCTCCATCAGTTGAGTTGCACTTTTCACTCTGCAATGGCTTTGGTAAGCAAACAACCTCCTGCTTCTGTAGTACATTGTTTGAGCTTTCTCTTCTTTTTTTTGTACTTCTCCCTGTTTACCCTTTTCCCCCCTTTTTATCCATTATCTGCGTGTTTCTCTCAACCCTGTTTCTCTTTAATTGCCTGTCGTTTGTTCCTACCGTCTGTTCTTCCGTCCTCCCTTTTTTGTCTGT
Source organism: Lucifuga dentata (assembly GCA_014773175.1). Classification (NCBI taxonomy): domain Eukaryota; kingdom Metazoa; phylum Chordata; class Actinopteri; order Ophidiiformes; family Bythitidae; genus Lucifuga; species Lucifuga dentata. The sequence goes on along the minus strand of VXCM01003642.1, from coordinate 21,752 downwards.
TGCTGTCTTTGTGCAACGCCTCTCTCTCTGGCAGACCTGTGTGATTATAAGAACTTTGTGAATAATCACCAGGCTGTCAATCAAAGGGGTGATCTCTCCACAGTGACCCATGTCATGACGGGAATGAGCCCCTCCCCCTCCCTCTCGGCTCTGAGCAGTCGCGCAGGGTCCATCGCCAACCTGCATGACCGCATCTTTAGCCCTGCCAGTGAAGAGGCCATCGAGAGGCTCAAGGTAGGAGAGATGGGAGAGAAGATAAAGGATGTAGAAATGTCAAATTGGTAAATGTGGCAAAAGATGAAGTTTTAAAAATGAATGAGCAAAGTGAATCAGAGCGTGTGCTCTTTTTAGACATCCATATTAATTTCCCAAAACAGGAAACTGAGAAAATCATTGCTGAGCTCAACGAGACTTGGGAAGAGAAGCTGCGACGTACTGAAGCCATTCGCATGGAGAGGTTGGTCAGATTTTTTTTTAATGCAAAATGGCAGAGATGTAAGACTTAAACTCTAATTCTTACAACCTACTCATAAATGTAACATTATTAATTCCTCACATTCAAAATTTAATATAGATATATAACATAGTTAACAAAGACAATTCAACTTACAGCCAGTGTAATCAAAAGCGTCTCTCCTCACATGAGAGCCCAACTGATAATACTGATCAGTATTGGTCCCTAATATTTTTAATTTGAGTTTGTTGTAACTTATTTTTTAAAATTAATAATTTCAAGGAATTTCCATTAATGTTTACTGCTAAAAAAAAAAATACTGTTTTGTATACTGCTTTTATCAATCATCACTGGTAATAAAAGTTACTGTTGCTCTGAAATATAATGCCTGAGTATGTATCTGGGTCACAACTCTTGAATAACCAAAATTCAGAAATTTTAGCTAAAAATGTTTGCTTGTGTTATGTGTACATAACAAAAAAAAAAATCAATCAGCTGATCATCATTTATCAATCTGATATTGTGATGTTAATGGTTTGATGATCTCTATAGAGAGGCCCTGCTGGCTGAGATGGGAGTGGCCATGAGAGAAGATGGAGGCACTGTGGGTGTCTTCTCTCCCAAAAAGGTAAGCTATTTGTTGCTGCTACTCAATAATTTCATGTCAAACCTTACACGAAAAAATAAACATATTTATCTTAAATTTCTTACAGACCCCTCATTTGGTGAACCTGAATGAGGACCCGCTGATGTCCGAGTGTCTGCTGTATTATATTAAAGATGGCATCACCAAGTAAGAGACTGTGTTGCTGTGATCATAGCAGGCGCAGCATCAGTCATTTTCTGGTCATTTATTAGATGTTTAAATATCTTTATGTCCTTTGGAATTTCTCTCATATACTGACAATCTTTTCTTTCATTAGAGTTGGCCGAGAAAATGCCAGAACTCGGCAAGACATTGTTCTCAGCGGGCATTTTATCAGAGATGAGCACTGCACTTTCAGCAGCACCACAGGCCTGCAGGGAGAAGGTAAAGTATATGTCCATCATCTCTATGTCATGTATATGTTTATAGTTGTTATAATGTTTGTACAAATCTTTTCTGGAACAGGAAATGTCATACTGGAGCCATGTGAAGGGGCAGAAACCTATGTCAATGGGAAGAGAGTCACCTCCCCCATTGTTTTGCGATCTGGTAAGTGTGAAGCATTATTTTGTAAAAACAGGCAGAAATCAAAGACAATACACATACAAAAGTCACGGACAGACATGTGCATTGCTGCTTAGTCTTGAAGACTTTTTACCACTCATCCAAATAGCTTCTTCAGCTATTTGGATGGTTCAGGTTCAAGTCAGGGGTGAGCAGAAACTGGCATTTATCCTCTGAGAGGATAAATTTATGTAACATCATCATACAACTAACATTTAATCACATTTTCATTGCTTTTTAGGGAATCGCATCATCATGGGTAAGAGTCACGTGTTTCGCTTTAATGATCCGGAGCAGGCTCGTTTGGAGCGGGAAAGGACGCCATGTGCTGAGACGCCCGTGGAGCCTGTCGACTGGGCCTTCGCCCAGAGAGAGTTACTGGAGAAACAGGGCATCGACATGAAGCAGGAGATGGAGCAGAGGTCTGTGGAAAAAACACATATCCCATTACAAGGAAGCACAACATAAATGTTACATTTTGAATGGTGGATTATTTTCCATTAGTATAGAAACTTTCCAGAGCTAACTTTCTTCTTGTGCTACAAACAAGAAGAACATTCAGCACACTTTGTACTACATGACCAAGATGGTTATGTTTGCTTTTGTTGTTGGTTTTGAACATACTGTGCATTACTTTGCTCTCTGTAGTTTGTAAAATTATATTTATTGGTATTATTTGGTTAGCATAAATTCTTCTGTTGAATCTTTTTCAGGCTTCAGGAGCTCGAGGATCAGTACCGCAAAGAAAGAGAAGAAGCCAGTAACCTGCTGGAGCAGCAGAGGCTGGTGAGAGAAGCCTCCATTTTATAACATCAAAATTCAATGCATGTCATGCCAATCAAACCTGATCCTGTTTTTTTTTTTTTCAGGATTATGAGAGTAAATTGGAGGCACTTCAGAAACAAGTGGACTCTCGCTACCTTGAGTCTCCTGAGGAAGAGGAGGAGCCTGAAGAAGAAGGTGACACAAGCAGCTTTAATGTTTTTTTAACACATCAAACATTAAAGGAGCTCCTCACAGATTTGACATTTACCAGATCTCTGAGGACAGAGAATGATAAATTGCAGTTTTTTTTCTCACATGTCCTCCAGTGCCGTGGACCATGCGTGAGACAGAGCTGGCTCTGTGGGCTTTCCGAAAGTGGCGTTTCTACCAGTTCACCTCGCTCAGGGATCTACTTTGGGGAAATGCCATTTTCCTCAAGGAGGCCAATGCTATCAGTGTAGAGCTCAAGAAGAAGGTGAGATGTTTGTTTGCAGTTTTAAATTATTAAAATATTTCCCTTATTTTGTTCTGTGAGATACACATTTACACCTGACCAGTACAACCACAGGCCTCTCTGCTGGCCACTGAATGGACCAGAGACCAGTTCAAATGTACCTCAGTGGTGGTAATAAGGGCAGATACTGCTTATTCATGTTCCCCCACCCAGATTTCTCCTGAGAGTTTGGGGATCAAACTGGTGAATGAGCTTACAAGAGTGCAAAGTACTGTAACTTTTGTTAAGAGGTATGTTGATGAATGTAGAAGGTGAATCTCTCATTTTTAAAAAATATTTTCTCTAGACTTAACAAAATGATTTAGCCCAGTGAGTCATCAAAGTTCAGTGTATGTTGATTGTAATGCACTCCTTCTGGTGGATACCAATTAGTGAAGGTATATAAAGATAATGAAAAGCATCACTGACTTGAATTGGATGGTAAACTCATTCTCTTTCTTGCACAACCACTCTCCTCTCCACAGGTCCAGTTCCAGTTTGTCCTGCTGACAGATACGTTGTACTCTCCGCTGCCCCCTGACTTGTTGCCCCCCATTGTGGCCAAGGAGAGGGAGAGACGACCTTTCCCTCGGACCATCGTAGCAGTAGAAGTCCAGGATCAAAAGAATGGAGCCACACATTATTGGACTCTGGAGAAACTCCGGTATCTGAGTTTTGTCATGGCAAAAGTGAATAGTAAGTTAGAGTTATATGTAGGCTGGCCTTAGTATGATGCTTTTACTGCCCTCTACAGACAGAGGCTGGACCTGATGAGGGAAATGTATGACCGAGCTGCAGAGCTTCCCAGCAGCGCTGTGGAAGACTGTGACCATACCCTGACAGGAGGCGATCCATTCTACGACCGTTTCCCATGGTTCCGTCTGGTTGGCAGGTCAGTCACCAACTCCACACCTAGAAACACCATTATCACCCTGCTGTATTGATTTAATAGAAGCATTGGAATAATAATTGAAAGGTTGCTCTTGAAACTGTACTATTCCCTCTCAATTTCTGTCCCTCAGTCTGTGAATCGAACCCTTCAGTTGTACAATAAAGTCTTGCTAAAACTGAAAAAAAAATAATCTTTTACTTCTTCTTCTTCTCCTCAGAGCTTTTGTATATCTAAGTAACCTGCTGTACCCGGTTCCCTTAGTACATCGTGTGGCCATTGTCAGTGAGAAGGGAGAGGTGAAGGGTTTCCTTAGGGTGGCTGTTCAGGCCATCTCAGGTACAAGTTCAAGTTGAATTGTAGTTTAAAAAGAAAGAGAGGTGCTGTTGAAAAAATTGGTATTTATCAAGAATTGTTAAAGACGAATGAACGGTTTAACCATGATTTCTGTCCCTTGTCTCTCTGTAGCTGATGAAGAAGCCCCTGATTATGGCTCTGGCGTGAGGCAGTCAGGCACTGCCAAGATCTCCTTTGAAGACAGACAGTTTGAGAAGGTAGTTAATGACTAGTCTATAGTCAACCTTCATAATAATTCTATCCATTTAACTTAGATTCATTTTTTATTTATTACAGATGATTTGCATGGGTTTCGTCTACAGTTAACGAGTAGCACATTCCTAGTCTAAATTGATCACATACAACCAGCGTAGCTGATGTTACAAAGTCATAAAGTCAAAAATCATTTCTCATTGACTTTTAGTCTTCTATTCTTGAGCGAAAGGTACACAGTTTTATCACGCACTTCTGCCTTTTATTTGTTTTGTCACAAGAAGTAAACACAGTTTATGCTGGGACATTTGCCTTTTTCTGCTTTTGATCACATTTGTTGCCTAATGATGCAGGAAAATCTCTGGAAAGGAGGAAAATGTCATGGTCCACAGTGGGTGCTGTTCAATAAAAGTTAAAAACACAAGAGTAAATCTAGGTGAAAAGAGGAAGCATGGGATGTAAAATTTCCTCTGTCTGCTGAAACAATAGCCTCACCCTTTGTGGCCTGGTACTTTATCTCAGATATTCAGACGCAGTCTTTCCCTGCATTTGATTTTTAATTCACTGTAAATGGGAAGTAAGTTGACCGTGCTATGACTTGCTCTAGTTCCAGACTGAGTCATGTCCGGGTGGTCTGTCCCATTCCAACACCTCCCAAGAGGAATTACGAATCGTCGAGGGAGAAGGACAGAATGCTGAGATGGGAATATCTGCTGATGAAGTCAACAACAACACCTGTGAAGGTTAGGATCTGTGCAGAGATTGGAAATAAAACTTACCCACTAGCCTGTGACTCATGCCTCTTGACTTAAAATGAAAAATCCTGTCACCAGCCAGAACGTGACTGGTTTTAAATGAAAACAATGTGGGGATGGCAACCAAAGACTTGAAAAGATCAAGTGTATATTGTTAATTTTGTGCATGTCTCTGCGTCTGTCAAACGTAGCCACCCAGGAGGCTCCCCAAAGCCCTGTGAAGAGTTTAGGTTTGGGTCTGGACCTCCCTCTGGACCTGTCCCAAGAAAAAGCTTTGTCTCACCTGAAGATTGGCAGCACCTTCACCTTCAGAGTCACTGTCCTGCAGGCCTCCAGCATCTCTGCAGAGTACGCCGACATCTTCTGCCAGTTCAAGTGAGTGAAGAGCACCACTCCAGCCCTGCTGCTTTTACCATGACATTTAATACCAACCCAGTTTTATTGTTATGTCCTCTGTTCATCTAACCGTTGTGTGTGTTTGAAGTTATTGAGATGGCATGCTGAATTGAAGTAGAATATCAGTTTATGTAAGCATAACTTTTTCTTCAGCGATTGTAATGTTTTAATCATTTCAGCTTCATCCACCGCCATGATGAAGCTTTCTCCACTGAACCACTGAAGAACACAGGCAGAGGACCTCCTCTAGGCTTCTACCATGTACAAAATGTAAACAGTACATTTAGTCCTATTATTAATGAGTCTCCTACTACTTCTATGTCTTTGTCTTTTAAGATAATGGAAAGACTGTGTAAAATTTAATTTTATGCCATACTGCCATGTTTAAATCAGTGTTTTGGTCTTTGGATGCAACTTAATCTATTGTATCCCTATCCTGTCAGATCACAGTGGAGGTGACCAAGTCATTTGTGGAATACATTAAGACCCAGCCCATAGTTTTTGAGGTGTTTGGCCACTATCAGAAACAGCCCTTCCCACCTCTCTGCAAAGACCTGATCAGGTCAGGAAGGAATAAGAACTTCACAGAGCTGATCATTAATTATAATTTGTTGTTTTTTTGTTTTTGTTTTTTAAAAGAAAAAAATGTTTCTTCTTGTTTAAAATTTCATGTTTGGTTTCTTGTTTTGTATGTCTCTTAGTCCCCTGAGACCTTCCAGGAGGCAGTTCCCCAGGGTGATGCCTTTATCTAAACCAGGTTAGTAATGGATACCTACCTTTTATTTATCCATGATACATGTTCCTGTATATTTTGCTGTATGTATCACTTCTATTCCTTACCATTTGTCAGAACACTCGCACAGACAAATGGAGCTTACCCAGTCATATAGGTGTAAGTTGTCCTGTCCTAACAGGTGCAGCAAGCCTATAACTAGAGTCAGGGAGAGGTCAAACCAAGCATAGTTTGTACAGACTACAGTCCAACCTTTTCTCTGATTTTCAAGTTTTGACATCACCCTCCACTTTAAAATCACTACAGCTGAGTTTAAATCAGTTTGCTTTGTTGTTATTGTTGTTGTCTGCTAACACAATAACCTGTTTTTGTCATTGTTCTTCCAGTGCCGGCCACCAAGCTCAGCACTCTGACTCGTTCTACTGCAGGACCTTGTCATGCCAAATACGACCTTATGGTTTTCTTTGAGATCTGTGAGCTGGAGGCCAATGGAGAGTGAGTTGGATCTTTATAGTGGATATGCGTTACTAATCTGAAATATTTGTTTTTCTATTATCAGTTAATATAATAATGTTTTTTATGTCTTTAGCTACATTCCAGCTGTTGTTGACCACAGAGGAGGGATGCCATGCCATGGAACGTTCCTCTTACATCAGGTAAATCTCTGTCAGCTTGTGTTGCACCAGAATGCCACCATCTATCAACAGACTCTAGTGCATTTACTACCATCACTATCCTCATAACACATAGTACTATATATTCAGCTCTTGTACCTTTGGAGCTCCAGTAACAAACTGATTCTCTCCCTCTTTTTTCTCAATTCCACAGGGCATTCAGAGGAGGATCACAGTCACCATTGCTCATGAAACAGGGAATGATATTGAGTGGAAAGAGGTGAAGGAGCTGGTTATTGGTGAGCATCTTTGACATGTTACAGTGACAGAATATCAGGTGAACAAATAGAAAACCAAAAGCTGTTTTTCAAAAAGCACGGCTTTTTATGTCAATCTTGTGTCTTGTTTAACTTCAGGTCGTATTCGAAACACCCCAGAGGCTGATGAAACCATTATAGACCCCAACATCCTCTCCCTCAACATCCTGTCTTCTGGATACTTCTGGCCAAAACATGATGACAAGTATGCATTTCACTTCTAAACTGATTAAGTGAATATTGTTTTCCTCTCTGTGTGTATTTACTCCTTTTTTAAACACTACAGTTGAATGTATCTAACTTGTGGCCTATTTCTTTTGCTATCCTTTGCCAATGTCAGTGTCTCCTTGGGAATTGATCACAGGTAAAATGCTGATCACTTTTTAAAAATCTTTTTAACCTCTTTTTGTCAGCAAAATGTTCACTTATTTTATAGGTCTTTCTTTTTTCAGAAACACACAAGTAGATGATAATTTTTTTTTTTTTTTTTTTTTNTTTTTTTTTTTTTTTTTTTGTTTTTACATCCTAGGACATTCTACCGATTTGATGCGGCATGGGATAGCTCCATGCACAACTCTCTCCTTCTGAATAGAGTCACTCCCTATGGGGAGAAGATCTATATCACCCTCTCTGCTTATCTAGAGGTACTGTAAATATGATATGATATTAATTTGTACTATTAAAATTGTTTTTCTAACATCATGCAAGCACCATAAGATGGAAATAATAATTGATGTTGGTGTACTCTGAGTAACCGACCTAGATTATGCTATTGTCAAGTCGATCTATTGCCTCACAAGTGGTGTAAGCATTCTGTACAAGGATTTCCGCACCTGCAGTACTTCTTGTTGTAACGTTATAATTAACGTTGTAATTAAGCAACAAGTCATGTATATTCAGCAAACAAAGGAATCCTATTAATTCCATCCATATACATGTTAATTCCATCCATATACATGCACAGACAAATATTAGAGTACAGTGTGCATGCAAACATACTGACTGACTACACATTCATATGAATGGATTCTAATTTGTTACCATTCCACACAATTAACCTAGATGGAGAATTGCACTCAGCCGACTGTGATCACCAAAGACTTCTGCATGGTATTTTACTCCCGTGACACTAAGCTGCCAGCCTCCCGCTCCATCAGAAACCTCTTCAGCACTGGCTGCTTCAGGCCCTCTGAGAGGTTAATGCACCTCTTTGCTTTTTATGGATTTATTTACACATTCTACTAAACTGTAAGTCTTCTGAAATGTTGAATTAACAGATGAATCAGTTGTTCCTCTCTAAAATTTTTCCATTTCTTTCTCAGTAACCGTGTCACAGGAGTTTATGAAGTCACTCTCTGCCATGTAGCAGACAATGGGAGTCCAGGTGAGATAGAAATAAAACATTTCAGAAAATAATAAAAATAATACAAGCATTACATTAACTGGAGTTTGTATTTTGATGTGCATTTCCTATTTGTATCCTCCTCTGTAGGCATGCAGCGTCGCCGCAGACGTGTGCTGGACACATCGGTAGCGTATGTTCGAGGAGAGGAGAATCTTGCTGGATGGAGGCCCCGCAGTGATAGCCTCATCCTTGATCACCAGTGGGAGCTGGAGAAACTCAGCTTACTGCAGGAGGTAGGTTTCTAGATTTAGGAGTAGATAATAAGGGTGTGGTGACTCTGCAACCTGCAGTAATGCAAGTGAAATCTGGCTTTAAGGGGCTGTGACTCTGTCCTGTGTTGTGACTGGATTGTGTTTGCTGTGTTTTCAGGTGGAGAAGACCAGGCACTATCTGCTGCTGAGGGAGAAGCTGGAGGCGACTCTGCAGGCAGGACAGGATGTACTCTACAAAAGCAATGACATCAGTGATTTTGCAAAGAGTCCCGTCCTCAGCCAGAGTCCTGGCAGCAGCCCTGTTCCTCACAGCCCCAACCAGAGGCAGAGGGAGCTGGCTGCCAAGGTGAGTGCTAGTCTGCTGCTTCACTTTGAGTCCTCAACAGTTTAGTCTCCCTCATATCCTGACTTACATCTTAGCTTAGCTATGTTTTTTTGGCTACACTTGCGGCTCAGCCCCAGGGACGGCAATTTCAGCTAGTCTGTCGATTGATTTTAATACTTAGGTTCAGAGATAAATAGCTCAACAACTATTAGATTAACATAAAATCTGGTGTATTCATATTCCCCAGAGAATGAATCTGAGTTACTTTTGTGAGAATTTCACATAAAATAGTGACCAAAGTTTCAGCCTTTTGAGGTGTACTTTTCATGGCTTTTCATCCATCTCAACAAGCTGGTAGCATGACACTAGACTTTAGTGTTGTTTAGACTTGTTTGATTCAGATATAAATTTTACACAGCGTTATGTGAAAACTTTTTTGTTTTGACTCTTTTTTCTTCTAGTGTCTGCGTCTGCTGATGCACACCTTCAACAGGGAGTACAGCCAGGTGAGCAGCAGTGCCAGTGAGAGCAAGGTGAGCCCCAGTCTAGGCCCTCTAACCCGGCCCTGTAATCCTTTGTGAACTTAATGTGTAGTTCTCTACCCTCACAAAGTAATCAAGCCCCACTTTCCTCCACTCCATTCTCTGTCATTACTTTCATGTATTGTTCATTTACTCCTTCAGACCCTCTGTGTGTGGTTTTTTTTTTTTTTTAAATAT